>VXBU01004948.1:551190-761208 GCA_013400315.1 Bombycilla garrulus
CCCCCCGGGCGCAGGGGTCTCGCCCTCCGCGCAGCGCTGCGGGTGTCCCTAAAATCACCGATCACGGCGTGGTTTGGGCTAGAGGGGACCTTTACAGCCCGTCTCGTTCACCCCTGCCATAGGCAGGGCACCTTGCACTAACCCAGGATGCTCCGAGCCCCGATGTCCAACCTGGCCTTGGACACTGCCAGGGATCCAGGGACAGCCACAGCTGCTCTGTGCCAGTGCCTCACCACCCTCATAGCAAAGAACTTCTTCCTCACATACCGTGTGAACCTGCTCTCTCTTAGTTTGAATCCGTTCTCCCTTGTCCTGTCGCTGCAGGCTCTTGTAAGAAGTCCCTCTCTGTCTTTCATGGAGGCTCCCTTCAGGTCCTGGAAGGGACCAGCACAAAGAGCTCTTCATCTCCCCTTGGGAACATCCAGCGCAGGCAGCAGGTGTCCAGCTGCAAACAACGTTCCTGTACTGCTGCAGACCCAGGAACCAGGATTTCAGTTAGAGGAGAGGTTTAACTGTAATGGGTGTGAATGCTCACAGCAGAGATCAAGTGGTGATAGAGCGTGGGACATTTATTGTAACTTAATTTGACAGGTACAGAAGCAATGAACTTTGCATCCCAGGACTTTGCACTTCTCCATTTAAGTTCCCAGCGCAAGAATTGACAACTCTAAGTGGCTTCCTTTGAACTTTATCTGCCTTTATAAAGAGTACAAAGCTCATAAACATGGCAAAGAAATGTTCAGCAAGATGGAACATTTTAAGCCAGCTGGGCTTGAGTTATTTCCAGCAGAAATGTTTTAATGCCATCTCATGTTCTAGCTTGGCTTCTGGCATGTTTGGGACACTGAGAGCAGATAATCTCGGAACAGAGGTGGGAAGAGCTTCTGCCACACACCATTGTACCCACAGAGGTGCCAATCCCAGGGAGAGCCAAATGAGGACGCTGGGAGGGAGGGTGGCAAGGGGGTCTCGGCACAGGAGGATTCGGATGGTGTCAGGGATCAGTCCTGTGCCTGATCAGCCCCTGTGAGTGATGGTGCTGGTCCTTCCTTAGGATCAAAGATCCTGGAGGTGGAGGGTCCCATGCAGAACTTGTTAAATGATCCTGTTAGGCCTTTGTTTTCTTCAGGTGGGGGCTGGTGTTGCAGGAAGATGGATTTCAGGAATGGGGCTCTGTTCCTGTGCTCACGAGGGCTTTCCATCAGCACTGACTGTGACTCAGGACATCTCTAGCCTCCCTTTACAACATGGAGGGCAAGAACCCTTCCTCAGCTCTGTCCTGTCTCCTCACCTGCTGTGACCTTAGGATGACAGAGACCCCCTCAGTACAGAAATTCCACAGAGAATTTCATTCACAGAGCTTTGACCTCACTTAATGAAGTCATAGCACAACTCAGAGGCCTGGGACATTTGAGGATGCTGCTGATAGCTGGTGCCTGATAATTCTGATGCCATCATACCCCAGCTAAAATCACACCACTCATGTTGTGCCAGTGGAACACCAGTAACTCTAACACCAGTAACTCTAACACACCAGAGAAACCAGTAAAAGTGTCTTTTCCATACATCCTTTTCCTCCCTCACAGCTGCCAAAGCTGCTCAATGCTGCACCAGGACTGCTCACACCTGGGCAGGACTTCTGCTCATTTCAGGCAATGAGATTTGATAAAATAAACCCAAGAATTTTAGCTTGCTTCAGAAATTTAAGTCTCAGGTTATTATGCAGCTGCCAAACTCCAAGCAATGACTTAACAACAAGAGTAATTACTTTAATGAATCAGATACAACAAATTGGATAATGCCCTGAAGAATGTTCTTTTGAGCCCACATTGGCAGATGGCTGGGATGGCTCGACAGAGGAGTAGGCTTGCTAACAGTGTTGGGGGGGGGGGAGGCAACCAACAAACAATTAAAAACAACTTAGAATAAACCCACTGCTAAGATACATTTACAGCCTGAGCTGGGTTAGGGGGTGTTGCTGAGGAACTGTGTTTTCACAAGTGAGGAATCACTCCATGATTTGATGAAGGCAGTAAACAGCAGGACTCATCTCTTTACAATGATTTTGCTTCTATTTTTCCAGGTGTAAAAACGAGATATTTTCTTCTGCTGTTCAAAATGTACAGCTTATGAACAGCTCTGATTTAATTATAGCACTATTTCTAAAGAGCAAGGATCTTTTATGCAAATACATATCCCAGGCAATGCTGCTTCGCTCGAGATACCACAGCTTCAGCAGGAGCTGTGTGTGCAGCTCCCAGGGAGAAAGGAATCTGGTTTACTTCTCACCAGACCATGAATCTTTTGTTTCTGTCTTTCAACCTCTGTGCAATGCAAAGTTTTATCTGCTGTTCAGATCAAGGCAATTTCTCATTGCAGCTGGGCTAACTGGGACCTTGACACTGCCTTGCTGAGTCATACAAAGTGTTCTATTCATAATAGATGTCAACCATGTTTATAATATCATTTTAGAGTTCACCTTTCAGGGTGAAAGAACAATACTTCCACTGTGCCTAAGCAGGATATTAATTTGTAAACATGCCCCAAAACAAAAATGCTGCTTAATAATGATTTTTATTATACCAATAGTGCAATTAAATTGCTATAAAGAAAATTAAATTAACCCCAAAAATACATATCAGGTAAAATTAAAGGTGAAGCGACTATTGTGTTGCTGCAGGGTTCAGATTTCTGTAAAGTTACTCTCTGTAGCTGGAATTCTGTACAGCTCTGTTGATTGTTTTCCAGTTATGAATGTCAAACTGCTTTAGGGAGGTGAGCAAGAACAATTATCCTGTTTAGCAGAGTGAAAAACAAAACACGGAAGGGTCATTTGTCAAACATCAAACATCAGGGGCAGAACACGAACTTCAATTGAGTATTCACATCATGGGCATAACCCTTCTAAGACCCTAACTAGGAAATATTTCTGTATAATTGTCACTCTAGAAAGGTCAATGGCCTAGAAGCAAGTCCTAAACACTCTCGAGGAGGTAAAGTCAGGTTTCATAAGGGATAGCCTTGCATTCATATTTAGGAATTCATTTGTATTCAGATTTAGATTCACTGGGAATGCTCAGCGTGGTTTTCTATTGTGCCAATTCTCCTTTTCAGAGTGGATTCTTCTCAAGACTGAGAAAGCAGCATGAAGGTTCAGGAGACTGAAGGACTTTGGCTATGCAGCTCCTGAGAAAGGTTTATCAGGAGACACAGCTCTTTCTCATTCTCAACCAATATTTCCTGTGATTTCAGCAAAGATTTTCAGATATCATGGGGTACCAAATTTAATGTACAGCAAGCACATTAAGCAGAGCTGCTATTTTTTTCCCCCATTACTCTTTGCAATTCCCTTATTCATAATATCCTCACTTATAATTCTCATAATTTGTATTTTTCTTCTTCTTCTTGCCTACAAATACCATTTTAAATGATTCTCCCATCAATAATGTTACTCCAACCACAGTCTGGGGATCTCTAGTTGACAGCAGGGAGCAACAACATAGATTGATATCTCTATAAGTAGGCAAAAAATTGACACACAACTCAGCAGAGTTCCCAGTTTGCAAGAATTCCCCCGCACCAACTATTTGTGCATTCATGTGAAGAGGAAAGGAAGCAGTCAATGATGCTATTCAAAATAAAAAATAAACAGACATGTGATTTGATTTTGAAGAAAGTTCCCAGACTTCTGCATTCATATTCTGCATTGTACACTGTGAAATTCGTGAAGAGAATGCAATTTACCCCTGCAGACTGAAAGACAAGAAGTTATCGCTCTTTATCTCCCTACTAGGCAAAAGACTGGGTAGAAGCTTTCAGTATTGAGTATCAAAGAAAGGGGGCATTTAAGTGAGAGCTCCCAGTAGCCATGGAGAGATTCTGTAAAGTCTCACAGGAATATTCCTGTTCCATTTCTTTGCTCCACCAAACACATATAATGCCAGTTAAAATCTCCCATCTCCAATATCTCTTTTTTGTCCCAGTTCCTTTTTCTCCAGCCTCACTGGAGACCCCCAGCCTGTCACCCATCTCCTTCCTTCCCCAGCTGCCATCCCATCTTTTTGCCCAGGCAAGACACATTTTCCCTCTTTTGGACTTCAGCTCCCTCCACCTCCCAGTGATACCCCACACACTTTTATTTAATCACAGTTTCTGCCTACCCTGAGTGCTGTTTGAGCTTTTTCTCCAATAAGGTGCAGTTTCCATTCTTTCTGCTTTCAAATCAAGGGTTTCCTTTTTCCCACTCAGGAAAAGAAACCAATCTCCTCTCAGCTCCCTACAGACAGGACCTCAGAAGTGTAACAGACGGGAAATCCTTGCTTCCATTTAGAGTGGAAAATGCCCGAGAGGGCTGAAACTCGTGGAAATTTAACTGCTGCTTTGCTGTACATATACCAGGTATAGTTTTGCAAAGAATTATCATTTAGCCTCATTGTCACAAGAGCCGCACGTGACATATCTCTGACACACGTGAAAACAAGCAGCCACATACAGAGAGAGAATTTTTCTAAGCTTTGTCAGTTTTCATGCCGGGCTTTGCTAGAGAGCCAGAAACAACCAGATGTTTTGAGAAAGAATCCAAAAATCGTTTTATGAGGGAGAACAACAGGCCAGCTACCCCACATCTCAGCAGGACAGCCTTGCTCTCCACAGCCTGCCCCACGCAACATGCTGTTGCCAGGTCTAATAATTTCCCTGCAAAGTTTGCATTTGCTGCTCTTAGATAAAAAAGTTTGGAGTTCTCAGATTGAAAGTGGGCCCCCTTGTTACATGAATACACCAGGAGAAATAAGGGGAATTCATATTTTAAAATATAGTTTCTAAGAATGTGTCATCAGTTTGGAACAAAGTCTGAAACCCTGTCAGTCCCAGGGTGGTTTTATCAGCAGAACTGAAGGAGATGAATTCTGCAGCTGGGACTCCCGAATGAATTATGTTACTGTAATGAATCATTCACTAATTCTAGTCCTCCCTTTCTTCATCTCTGCTATATTTGGATAGGTAACAGAAGAATTCAAGGGGGAACTGGACAATCTCTCTTGTTCAATATCCTTGTTTTGATTTTTACATGTTCCTCTTTCCAGATGCTAACTCATGACACTGGTTAGCAACAGCAGTGGTGGCACAAACAGAAGCTGGAAGAGCAGTGTCATTCTGACTTGGCTTTAGGGCAGAAAAAAAGCCTAGACTGGGATTAAGTCATTCCCTTTGGTTCTTCATCAAAAGAATTGCCTTCATGATTTCCACCTCCGAGACTGAGCCTGGTGCTCAAGGCAGATGTTGCTGGGTTCAAACAGAGGGTGTGGGGGGGTCACAACTGCCTCTGCAGGGACAAATGGTCAGTCCTCCATGGCTTGGGGAGGTATTCAGGGACAGGACCTGCAGGATGGAGCAGAGTCTGGGGACTCCTGCCTTCAGTTCCTGGCCTGGAGAGCAGGATCTGACAGGCTCTGAACTGGGCTTCCAGCCAGGAACACCCAGTCACCTCGGAAGAAGTCACTGTGTATTTGCAAGGGGAGAAGTAGGGAGTTGGCCTTTTCTTTGAGTGAAAGCTGAGGTTCTCCTGAGCTAGAACAGCTCTATGAACTACTGCCTTGAGAATGACAAACCCAAGGCCAAGAAGCGGGTCAGAAGTGCTGGCTGCAGCCTGAGTGTCATCGGCTACTCCTGGGGACCAGGGTGTTTTTCCTCCAGTGGAAAATCATTTGTGTCTTGCTTCTCCAGGAGGGGAGGCTCGTCCTGCTGAGCTGTCTGTGGGCAGGGAAGGCAGGGGCACTGACTGGCACTGGGACACAGCCATGGACAGCCTGGGAGCAACAGCTGGAAACTCAGCAAACCTCTGTGGAATCAAGTTTGTGAGACCAAATCTCATCTGGCCAACACAGCATTGCAAATCCAGTTAATTAAACTGGTGCAAAGGCCAGAGCAGACGTAGCTAAACCAGGTTAAACTCTCACTTATGCTGATTTAATGTAATTCAGAACAGCATCAGTGGTAGTTAAACTGATTAGAGAGTTAACTGGTTTAAATACATTTGCCCTAAGTACTGGCACTGGTTTAACTGGACTGCTTTAAAGTGAAAAGCAAACTGTAGACCTGTGCCAAAGTTCCCCTGTTGGATTTAAACCAGTACAACCTGTAGAGACATGTAAGCTTTTAACCAGGAGCAAAGAGCACTGAGAACAGGGGACTTGGCCCAGCAGCCCTGGACTCTGGTGCCTTTTTCTCCTCAGCTTTCCTGAGAAACGGAGCGATCTTCACATCAACAACACTCAGGTCTAAATTTGCTTCCCAAAAATCTTATTATAAAAGGTGAGACTAAAATCACAGCCTGTTTTTAAAATACACAATCTCATCAATTTAGAGGGAAGGTGTTTGTTTCCTTTCCCACTGTCTAATAATAGTTTTGAATGGAAAAAGTAAAGATCTTTCAGTGAAAACTTTCTCAGGCTTTCTGTTCCTATACAATCCCATGAATAATTCCTGTGCGTTATGTGTCTTTTGAGATATTTCATTACAAGCACTATCTGAAGAGAACAAGACTTTTTTAATATTAGAAATATGAATATTAGTAGTTACAATGAGTTCAAATACCAGGACTTTCATATTTCTGCTTTACAACAGGTCTTTACACACACATCATGAAACATAAACCCTCCTCAAATGTCTTCAATTACTCTCTCACCTGAAATCAGAATATCAAATATTATTCTAATAAATACTAAAATATTCTTCACCTGAAGTCAGAATTTTTTTTCCCTCATCTACTGGATTTCTACGTTTCTATGTCACCACCTAAAGAGTTTGTCTTCAAACAAAAACTGAGCAGTGAGAGAATCACAAATCCAAAGCAAAATAAAAAAAGTCTTTAGTACATAAAGCCTGCTGAGACTTGTGGGGTTTTTGAAGGAGAGGATTTAAAGGATAAAGGCCAATTTGCTGAATTTTTTCTGTTACCTTTCACACTCTTGGATGTACAAAAAGGATGCTTTTTAACTAGCAAGACAGTGTGGCAAGTATTTTAAATCCATATTATACAGAGGTAATTGGTAACATCAAGAGCCAAAACTATGTATAGTTGAGATCAAAACTGCCCATGTGAAAAAAAAAAAAGCTTCCTAAAACTCTTCTTGAGTGATCATTTTGCTCAGAATGTGTGCCTACTTCAGATCCCCACAGGGATGTAATACTTTTTTTTCCCCTTATTGTCTCAGCAGGCACCATTTGATCTGAAAAGGCTTTGTAAGGGCATGCCATTGCCTCCATCTACCTGGAAGGATAATTTGCCGGAGGATTCTTTTTTCTTTAACGAGGCTTCATTAAGAAAAGGGCAGTTAAAGGTCTGATAGCCCAATCCAACATGCATACTCCTTTCTGTGTTGGGCCCTGTCCTGCTTGTGAAGAAAGACCACTCAGCCATGAAGAAGGGATGTCCCTTCCCTTAGTGCAAAGCCAGGGAGAAGTTTAAATGTTTACTTGAAATATGTGTGTGCAAGAAGCAAAAAATGAGGTAGATTACCCAGGAAAATGCCTCTGTGATTCTGCCCCTCTGTTTGCATCCCTCCATCAGCTGTTCCCCCACACTTCCCTCAGTTCTGTGTTCATCCAGCACTCATTCCCCTCAGTGGCAGCCTGTGAGGAGGCTGAGGAAAATGCTCTGGAAGGAGCCTCAGTGTCCCCAAACGCACAGCCCAGCCCCAGCCCCAGCAGCACAGCCCCAACCACCCAAACCTCCTTTCATTTTGTCAGTCCTTTGGGGAGCACCAATACTCCTTTCTGTGTTGGGAGAGCCCAGTCTGGACCAAACTGTGCAGAGCTCAGAGACTCAAATGCATGCACAGACACATGGTTTAGCCTTCCACACCCTGCCCAATGATGTAGTGCATGAGAACAGGGTACTCAAACTGCTTCAGATGGCCTCAATTATTTGGCAGAGCAGCTTCCACGGATACGGCTGAAGTGAGCTGACTCCTCTCCAAGGAGCTCGTCAGTCAGAAAGCCAGACCTGGAGCTCTTGTTGTCTGCTTTCCCAGCAGTTAATGCCATTACTGGGTGAAATGAAATAAAAAGTACACTCTGTACGGCTGTGGGAGAAGGGAGGAAACACTCTCGAGTGATATCCATGGAAAGTCATTGCACAGCAGGCCCTGAGGTGAAGTTATTTGCAGCACAAAGGCCTTGCTCAGCAGCCAGTCAAGCCTCCTCGGAGGGGTTGAGTCCAGAGCAGCCAAAGTTACCTGAAATCCACCTTCCCGTGCTCACCTGGGCAGTCCTTGCCTACAGACCTGTTTGCCTGTGGCATCCAAGCAGTGCAGAGTAGCCTTGAGTATCAAGGAGCCCAGTGGTTGCCTCACACTTCTGCCTGCATCTAGCTAATTAGTCTGATTGTTGTCAGAACCTCCGGAAATCTTTTAAATTTCTATAAAGGCAGAGTGGAGGCTACATGTTGTGGCTCACAGATGCTCTGATACACACCAGTGGGAGTTCCTGTATCAGTTAGACCTGATCCTTATCAGGGGAGAGGTATTTCTGAAGTAGATTGTTCTGTCTGGAGCTGATAAAGCCTATCTCACTTAATTTTCCCCAACGGTGGCTGGATTTACTGGAACCAGGATGTGTTGGGGGCTACAACTACAGTAGGATCAGAGCTCAAGATGTGTGTGGAAAGCCTGGAGAAGGTGCTATCCAACCTGAGCAACTCCAGTCCTGCTTCTTATAAAGAGCTAAATTTTGCCCTGTTCATGCCAGGTGATTACAAGGCACCTCAATACCTGTCTGTACTTTAGGGGAAAATCATCTTCCTCCCCATGAAGAAGGGTTTTTACCAGCTACATTTCTCATCCGCTCTAAGTGCAAAAAGCACTACTCAAGCCACTGTGATGTCCTTGATGAGGACAAACTTGATGTACCTTGCTGATATATAATCAAATACATGGTTGAGATTGACTCCTGCCCTGGTGTGAGCATCAGAGGGCTGCCGAATGCTCCTTCTGAAAGGCCAAGGAAGGGCCACCCATTGGTGACATTAACTTGTCTTAGGCAGAAAATAAAAAGACATTATTTATAATTTCTACACATTATTAGCAGAAGCAGCACAAGGTGCAGTCACTGGCACTTCCCTGTATCCTAAGTGTTCATCAACCTTTCCTTGATGTTAGCAAGTCTATTAATAAAAAGTGTTGCAAGCAATCAGAACTGCTCTACCAGCCTGCAAGGGGGAGTGTTGGTGACACCGTGTTCCAGCTGAAAGTCATGTAAAATCCTCTGTACCTTTTTCTGAAAGACACCGTCATCATCAGCAGCAGCAAATGTAAATGTGCAATCACAGCATCTTTTAATTAATAGGAAATCACAGGCCCCATTAGCACTGCAGCTCCTCTTCCACTGGTGGGGAGTGAACAGGATTCTTGCCCAGCTTGGGCATCACCAGTAAAATTCAGCACATCCAAATGTAAAGGAAAATTTTGTCACCATGTGCTGACCTTCCCCAGTCTGCTGTGTCCCCTTGGTTTGCTGTGAGGCTGAGCACGGGCTGAAGCCACCCTGTCCCTCGGCTCCCTGGGTGACAGAGAGGGCTCTGCCCTGGACCTCAGCAGCAGGGTGATGCCTTTGCTGACTGCAGACACATCTGAAATCCCACGTCAGCACTCCGGGGAGATGCTGTCTGAGCTCATCGCAGTGTTAATACTGGAAAGATCGTGTAGGCCTCATTAAGAAATAGTTTTCTTCTTAAGTCTGTCTTATTTTTCAAAGCACCCAGGAGACAACAGAACCACCACATTTCCTCTTACACTCAATTTTCTGATCAGAGGCCTGAAGTACTTACTGCCAGATGTTGCCCTGTTCTCATACAATGCATGTGACACAGCCATCAATGCCAGCAGCTACGTTTGCCTGTGATGTCAGAGCACACAGCCAGGAGAACATCCCAGGGGCAGGTAACAGGGGCAAACATGCAGGATCATATATTTTAGATACAGTGTTTTGGTCCTAAACACGTCTTGCCTAAACCACCAAACATCAAGCTGCCTTTTCTCAGCATCACACCACCCCCGTGTTTATTTGTCATCATTCTTGCCCATGCATCATGCTACTGGTGACACTTCGGTGTATTATTTTAAGTGAAAAATTAAGTGTGGGAAAAACAAATATCTATTTTGTTTATCAAAATTCTGGCCTGGATTTCTGTAAGATTTTCTAGAAAATTGTATTATTGTTGAGAAGAGAGAAGTATGTTAATGCCATGCCATTGCATATATTTACGGTCTCTCCTACACTCAGCATGAAGAAATAATTCACCACGAGTAATGACATTCTGTTCCCATTCCAGCTTTGCCCACATCCTCAGATCTCCATGCAGCTGCAGCACAAGAGATTAGAAACAAGAGACATCCAGGGAGTGCTTGCTGACAGGTCTGGGTGTGCATCCACAGCTTCCCATGCTCCTGACTCCTTTGGCCGTCCTTTCCATTGCTATGTCAATAAAGCCAAGGAAAAACCCACCTGAGAAACACTTCAGCAGCACAGCCAGCTGCTGTCAGGTTTTAGACCCATCAAAAGCTTGCAGAGAGCCTTCCAGTATCAAACCAGAACAGACCAGCTAATGAAACACGAGGAGTCCTCAAAAACTCTCATCTAGGAGACTAAAGGACCTCCTGGTGTGATGTCAATGGATTGAAGAGCTGATCCTCAGACCTCACTGTGTTCCCTTGGTCAGAGAAAACCCTGTATCTCTTCTCTCCTGGAGAGGGAACAAGAAAAATGAGAAGGAAGCAGAGGGGAGTTCCAGAGAACCGAGTCAGGGAGCAGAGAAAAAACTGTTGCATGTCTGGCATGCACCTGACTGACATTTCACTCTTAAAAATGCTCCCAGTAGATAAATTCAGATAAAGGGGCAGAAGTCTTATGATTCAAACACGTGTTGAATAAGAAACCACATAAATGAAAATATCAAGGATTCACTGACTGATTAAGCAATGAGCTCTATTCTGTAAACATATTTTCAAAGGAAAATCATGTGCCTTGTGTAAAAAAAAGTTACTTTCTTTTGGCAAAGCTCTATGAAAGTTCAGTAAGCCACATCCAGTTACTCTCAGTGGGATCTGAAGCTTGCTTTGGGCTGCTTTACTATCTTAAGGATCTACTTACTCTAGCAACATTGTCACATTCTGTCCATTGAGTGTCACAGCCACACAGCAGGACACCAGAGGCTCCCAGGCAGAATTGTGGGGTGGCGGGACCGTGTGCCACCGGGGAAGCTCTGAACCTGGGCTCCTGTTCCTGCTGGCTCTGAGCTGCAGTCAGAAAGTCAGGCAGGAAAGTCCTTCCAAACAGTTGCTCATTCACCAAAATTAGGTCACTAAGGGGGAAGAAATGTCCCTGAAGACTGTAACAGTGAGAAACTTCCTACGTGAATTACGTGGGACTGGCAGCCTCTACGAATGCCACTCAAAGCACCCTCCCACCTCCGGGAGTCTATGGAGGGGGCACAGGCAATGGGATTTTTCCATTCTCTTAACAAAGTTTTTCCTTTCACCCATTCCCAGCTCTTCTGAAACACTTCAGAGTGGGATTTATTGAAATACTTGTGGAGTGAGTGCCAGAGGAGCCCAAAATCTGTGGTGTTGGGGTGTGCCTGCAGTTGAGAGTTGCCATTCTTGGCTGCCCAACATCTTTGCCCTGGAGGCCATGGACCGTTCTGCACAGTGGGTCCAAGATGTCAAGCAGCGCTTTTGTGATGACTTTTCTATACAGTCAACACAGGAAGCCACAAATGTAGTCCTTACAATCATCCCCAAAGTGGCAAAACTAAGTATTGCAATGTGCTTGACAACTTTTCCAGTCCTCAAACTGGTTGCCATGCTCTGAGCTCCCAGTATGGGCATTTCCAAGCAGGAATTCAGGTACCATGAGGTCTATAAACACGACATTTTGCACACATTGCTTCTCCGAGCTTCTAAGCTCAGTCAACAGAACCCAGAAAACGACAGGAAGGAAATCAGTTCAGAACAGAAGAGAAGAAACCTTCCCAACTAAAATCACTGAAACGCCCTTGTGTTTTAGCTTTGCAGAAATGCCAACACAACCTTGAGGGCATTTATCTGGAATTTTGCACTGTGCCTGTATTCCTGGACTTGCAAACCAGAGTACACCCCATCACACACGTACAGCTGGTTACTCATGTTGAGTTTGGTGCCTGCCATGAGTAGTCCTGTTGTAACCAGGGACGGCTTCCTCAGAGAGGAACTGCTCAGCATGAATAAGAGCATCATGGCTTGAGAGAGGGTGAAGGTGTGCAATGAAATCCGGTTGGCATCACTGGCAACCGACTTGCTCTCAGTGTGGGGCTAATTAAGATGTCCCAGTCACTCTTAGGACGCCATTTTATTCTTTTTCAAGGACACCACTCTCCTTGAAGGATCTTAAAACCCATGGAAGGCTTTCTGCAGCAAGGTACCATCACCCCACAGTCTGCATCCACAGACATTTTAAGCCTCTTTTCCCTACAGGTGTAATCCCAAACAGTCCAGAACACAGAGGCACTGGAGCACATCAGCTGACTAAAATCAAAAGTGCTGCATCTCAACCATCTGTTAAAAAATGTGGGACCATTGACTCATTAGTTTCATCTAACTCTACCAGCACAATAAAAAAAACACACGCCTTCTGGAGAACAATATCAACATGTGTGGGAGGATATCATCTCTGCAACACGGGGTGGGATGTTGTAGTTAAGAACAACTCTCTGAACTCCATCAGGTCAAAGCTGCAGTAGATTGGCAGTATTGCCATGGGTTTATTGGGGTCTGGGTCTGTCTCTTCCCTGGAAATGGGATTTGGGTCCTCTCTTTGACTGGGGATCTGGTGGTACAAAGCCAGGTGGGAGTTTGTCTGCTTTTACCACTCTATTTTAGAGCAGTTTTTAAGCAATTTATTTTTGAGCTGAAATTACTCAAAACTAGCAAAAAGAAGATGTAAGCAGCAACCTCTCCCACCCCCCTGTTGGGCTGTCCCTGTCTCATCTGGCAAGTCCCGATTATCTGGGATTGCAGTAATTCTGGGGGATTACTCACAGGCCGACCACAGCCACTTGCAACAACTTTTCCAGACAAGGAGGAGTGAAAGCTGGTGAATATGAGTTTAGCAGAGTGTGCCTCAGTTCAGGGGAGCTACTGAAGAAAACATAAATAACAAGGGAAATCAGCCCTCAGCCGAGTTCAACCTTTGAAAGTTAAAGTCTCCTGCTCATGAGCTCACCATGCTCTGTTGAGCAAGTGGAAGGGAAACATTTTCTCTCTCCAGCGTGACTTGAAGAAAGGAAGTTGTGTGGGCAGAAGCACCGAGGTGACTCTAAATACAGTGATGTCTCCTTCCCTGGCACTCAGGCTTGGGAGCACTTGCTTTCTTCCAGTTGGGGAGATTTCAGTGGCAAGATGTATGGAGGAAAATATTCAACATCTCCTGCTCTGAAGACATTTATTTCTACAGCCTGTTATGACTCCAGCCATGAAGTTTTTATTGCTACCTCTCATGCAGATTATTTATTGTAACTTCCTTTTTTTGAGTAGGCTGTTTATTTTTAAGCAAGTGCTGTTACATTTTTCACTAGATTACTAATAGCCACGTGCTCTGGCTGCTGAAGCTGAATAAGCTGATGTAACTGTAGGTCAGGATCTTAGCTCCTTCCTTAGCCTGTCCCCAAAATAAATACAGAGGATGAACTTGGGGCTTTCTCTAAGAGGCCTGTGTGCCTTCCACTTGGAGGATAAGGTAGAGCCCTGCCTCCAGCACAGCCATCAGGGGTAGGATGTGATGGGTGGGACTGAGATTGAAGCAAAACTTCTACCTACCATCAACAGGACTTGGCAAAGTACAGGGTTAAGGCAGAACTTTGCATTTCATATTACTTTTGCAATAGCCCCTTATTTATGATGCAGCTTTTTAAGGTAACAGTAATTTAGGAGATTCTCATCCCAGCTTTGGGCACTGCTTTCCAAAGCCCCAGCAGAAGGCTGACTGGACTCTCTAGCTCGACTAGTGGCATGATATTGCAGTATCCAAGCACTCTCCTGGTACTGGGGTGCTCTGGGGGCTCCTTGGCCCATGTTATGCAGGCAAGGGCTTGCAGGGCCATCTCAAAGCCCCTCCTCACCAATGTCCTCCAGCCACCAGACTTTTTATGCTGCTGGGAGTTTCTGACAGCATTTTTGGGTTTTGCTGGGGTTTTTCTTTTTGTTTGTGTGTCTAGAAATGAGGAAATAAAATTGCTCTGGGTTTCCTGAACATGCCTTCCTCTCTTGAGAGGAGCTTACTGGAAACACGCATTCCTGGATAGGCCAAACAGCCCTGGGCTGCCCTTGCTGGGTGCAGAACAAGCCTTGCTGGAAAACAGATGCAACAGCTGGGCTGTTTGGGGTGTCTCCTTACACTCCTCTGTGCTTTGCTCTCAGGCATTGAGCAAGATGGAGCAGGGCCAAGGGCCCCAGAGCTTCAGAGTCAGACCAGGGGAGCTCCCTCAAAATGCTTCATCTGCTCATCAGTCTGCCAAGGACCTGGCACTGGACACCTCCACTCCTCCCTCAGAGAAAAGATTTCAAGGACACAAATATAGACGTATAAGCAATTTCTAGGTTATTCATGTTTACAGGTCCCTGAGGTAAAATGCCCCTGTTCAACACCATTTCCACAGTATTTCCAGGTGCTGAGATCAGTTCAAGGTGTGGTACCCAAATTTGCAGGTGATTGGTGCATCTGTCTGGCACCTCCTATATGTTTATTGAGAAATAAGTTTGTTCTCTGCTATTCCAAGTGAAGATTTACTGGGATGAGTACACTCAGAATTCCCCTGAAGCTGAAGTTTTGGAATGAGCTTCAAAACCAATATGCTTTGGATCAAGCCTTCAGCACATTGCTCAATTTTCCATTCTTCGCAGGAAAACAGTTTACCAGTTACAGGGTGGAAAAGGGCAGCAGAGAGGTTTCCAAACAGCTCTCACAGCAGTGTCACTCCTCTCATTTAATGACCTCACCAAGTGCCACTACCATCCCAAAACTGTGTCCTATAGCTCTCAGATACAGAGGTCACAGCTGAACTTCCTCCTTTTCTGGAATTAAATCAGAGGTTTTGACCAACTTCTAAAATTAGGGAAGACTTACTTCCCCTGACTCCTTTCCATTTGAAATGCCTCAATGGCTGTGTGGAAACTTGATATTTCTTAGCAGGGCAGAGCACCAGCTGAGCTCATTGCTGTTCACTGAGGAGCGCAGGAGCTGCTGCACTGAGCAACTTCAGCCTAATGTTAGCGTGATTTACAGCGCGGTCTGCAGTCAGCATCTGAGCCCTGAAATCCACTTTTCATTCCCAGTCCTGCCGTTCTGAGCCGAATGCAGCAGATGGTGCTGCTGACTCGCCGGGAGCCGGCAGCGCTTCCACCCTGCCCGGAGATCCAGGCACCCTCTGGGAGCCAGTCCTGCAGGGGAAAGGGCCAGAGCACAGCCCCTCCCAGCCTTCCTTGTGCTTGTCACCCTCCCAAGGGCTGCCAGCACTAGCTGCACCCTTGCAAGTTTCCAACTAGAAAGCAGGCCGGGCCCACGTAGGTTTTAGGATAAGTCAATGAAAATGTGTGTAGGATCTATTTTGGGAGTGAAAGAAATTTCTTACGTTGATGTAAGTACACCTAGGATCTCACCCTAAATAAAATAATTATTTTTGTCCTACCTCCAATTCCCAGCCAGAGATTTTGCCCTGTGCTAATTTCTAAATTCATCAGGGCACCCCCTTTCTCCCCAGTGAAAGCAGAGATTGACGTCTTTCAGAAATGCTACAAGAAAAGCTCATTTTGTCTGACACTACCTGAGCTGAATCCTGCCCTTTGGGAAGGGATGGGCTGGTTGTCCATAACGTCCTGGTTTTGGCTGGGATAGAGTTAATGTTCTTCCAAGTAGTTGGTGCAGTGCTTTGTTTTGGATTTAGGGTGAGAACAACATCGGTAACACACCCGTGCTTTAGTTGTTGCTGAGCAGGGCTGACAGGGAGTCAGGGACTTTTCAGCTTCCCATGCTTTGCCAGTGAACAGGAGCACAAAGAGCAGGGACAGCTGACCCAAAGAGGCCAAAGGGATGCTCCAAACCAGAGAATGTCACACTCAGTACACAAAGCAGGAGCCACGGAGCACTGCTCAGGAATGGGCTGGTTGCTGGTCAGTGGGTGGTGATCAATTGTAGTTTGAGTGATTGAGTTTTATTCCTCTCTCTCCTTTTCACTACTACTATTATTTTTCTTAGAAATACTATTAATATTCTTGGTCTGCTCCATCACCCCGGGGTCAGACCATGCCCTGGGGCAGCTGCAGCCTCCATACAGTTGACAATAGTTTATTTTTCCAAGCTCAGATAGAAATGCCCAAAGTGGCTCTGTGATTTTTCACCAAATCAATATCTGAGAGCATAAATTCCTCACCACATAAAGCAACACATCAGCTCTTAATAATAAATGAAGTAGAAGTGTACAGCTGGTTTAGAAAGACCAAAGAGACCAAGCATTACATCATTTACTGTCTGTTGCTAAATTAATAAAAAGCCTTACCTTACAACCAATCAGCAAATCCCACTTTTCTGTGGTGTAACTCCAAACTCAGGATGGCTGTCTCATGTCCTCAGAGATCTGCAGCAAATATGTGAAATATGTTTTTTTTTTAATTAGCCAGCTTCAGTACTCCAACAACTGAGTCGCACCCCAGGCTGGTCCCATCCACCCAACTGTCTGGCACAAGGTTAATTTGGGCCAGTCTCTGAATGCAATTATGTGTGTATATATACATATATATTTATAATATATATATTTATATGTATATTCACCATCACACATGGCATCATCTGGTGACGTAACACAGTTTAGCTGAGGTATCTCTGCCACCCCACTGCATCTTCCAGTTCTAGGAGGAAAGGATGGCTTAAGGGTGGCTTTGGGGAAGATTTCCCTCCCCCTCAACTGCTAGGACAGCATCTTGGGGCCACTGAATTATTTTGCCCTCAAGTTTTCCCAGCAGGCTGCTGGGAAGCCCTACGGATCTGGCCAAGGTTCTATCAGCTGGACCAGGCACAGCATTCCTCCATCCACTGTCCATCCCCTGACCTTTTGGGGCAGCACGCCCTAGGCAGAGAGGCAGGATCTCAGAAATAAGGTTCCTAAGTTATCTGGATTTCCAAGGAGCAGATATTGTCTGTAACATGCAGTTTGAAGCTCCCAGAGAGTGAATGCACACTATGGAGCGGTGATTGAAAATGCCTCCTGCAGCTTACTGTTTCCAAGCAGATGATTTCTGCATCACTTTTTCGATGGCTTTAAAGCTGTCAGGTGCTGTGTCAATGATGTTGAGTCTCATAAGCCCCTTTCCCTACCATGGACTCCTAAACAGACCAGTCTACATTTCCAGAACAAAGACAGAATACACAGAGCATGGAAATTCTCATTTGGGGTGAAGATTTGCTGGACTTCTTTCCAGCCCAGCAAACCCATCTGTGTTCTGATCCATGCACTGAATAAGGGTCTCACTGAAGTGCAGTGAAGCTTTTTGCCTGTGCAAAGCCCCTTCAGCACAGGAAATTCAGTCAGCACTGCCTGATGAACAGGTAGTTGCTCTGACATAGCAGGATTTAGGAAGAACATTTTCCATGCCTGGTATTATTTTGATCTTTGTTGCTAAATCACATTCCCCTCTCACCCTCACTGCTCAGATGACAAACCCCAGCATGATAGCAAGGGGCAGAAAAGCAGAAGACCTGGTACTGCTGCTCATGCCTGTAACATTCTTCTGCAGATAAGTGACTCTGGATTTACAGCCCAAACCAGCAGAAATTATTGGCTACTTCATCAAAATATGGCCATAGGATGGGTTTGGGTTTGAAAGGACCTTGAAAATCACCTTGTTCTACCCCTCTTGCCACAGGCAGGGACACTTTCNCTGAGTCGCACCCCAGGCTGGTCCCATCCACCCAACTGTCTGGAACAAGGTTAATTTGGGCGAGTCTCTGAATGCAATTATGTGTGTATATATATATATATTTATAATATATATATTTATATGTATATTCACCATCACACATGGCATCATCTGGTGACGTAACACAGTTTAGCTGAGGTATCTCTGCCACCCCACTGCATCTTCCAGTTCNGTCTCATAAGCCCCTTTCCCTACCATGGACTCCTAAACAGACCAGTCTACATTTCCAGAACAAAGACAGAATACACAGAGCATGGAAATTCTCATTTGGGGTGAAGATTTGCTGGACTTCTTTCCAGCCCAGCAAACCCATCTGTGTTCTGATCCATGCACTGAATAAGGGTCTCACTGAAATGCAGTGAGGCTTTTTGCCTGTGCAAAGCCCCTTCAGCACAGGAGATTCAGTCAGCACTGCCTGATGAACAGGTAGTTGCTCTGACATAGCAGGATTTAGGAAGAACATTTTCCATGCCTGGTATTATTTTGATCTTTGTTGCTAAATCACATTCCCCTCTCACCCTCACTGCTCAGATGACAAACCCCAGCATGATAGCAAGGGGCAGAAAAGCAGAAGACCTGGTACTGCTGCTCATGCCTGTAACATTCTTCTGCAGATAAGTGACTCTGGATTTACAGCCCAAACCAGCAGAAATTATTGGCTACTTCATCAAAATATGGCCATAGGATGGGTTTGGGTTTGAAAGGACCTTGAAAATCACCTTGTTCTACCCCTCTTGCCACAGGCAGGGACACTTTCCACTATCCCAGGTTGCTCCAAGCCCCATCCAGCCTGGCCTTGGACACTTCCAGGGATGGGGCAGCCACAGCTTCTCTGGGCACCATATGCCAGGGCCTCAGCATCCTCACAGCAAAGAATTTCTTCTCAATATCCCATCAAACCCTTCCCTCTGCCAATTTAAAGCCATTCCCCCTTGCCCTATCATACCCTTTACAGCTCTCCTGGTGGCCTGTTCTCTCCTGCATGGTTCCTTGTGGCTTAGCAGGTTAGGGAGAAGGGATTATCCCCACCTCCCCCCTGCTCTGTCATCAATCATCCCATATTAGCACAGTCCTTATCTGGAAGCAGGCAGCTCTGAGCTCCCATCCTGAACCAGGTTGTTGGATTTGGGGTCTGGGGAGACAAAACCAGTACCAGTGCCAGGTGCCTCAGCTGTGCCAGCCTGGCAGGGACAGTCGAGCATGGCAGGGCAGTCTTTGGCTCCCCAGCACAGATGTTGTTTTCACATATCCACTCTGAAATATGGAGGGAAAGTAAATGTGAGCCCTCTGTGAGTGTTATTTGAGAGCAGTGACTTCAATATTTAAAGCATCCCTGGCTGCAGGTGCAGCACACTGGAGTTATCAACGTTTCCCATGTTAGACAGAGAGCTGGTGCTGACCCCCAGGCTTAAATTAGTAACAAGATTACTCAGAGAAAAGTAATGCTCTGAAAAGCTTTATGGGACAAGGAAATATGCCAAAAGTAAGCTTGGCCAGTGTACTTAATAGATAGAAACCCATTTGTTTCTTTTTGAGAACTTAATTAAATTTCCCATGAATTCATTTGTAATAACAGTAATAAGCACCATATATGGAAATCTTCAATGAGCCCTTAGCAAGGTAATTTCCTGAATTTAGCTTATATCTTTCTAATGTTCAAAGCCAGCTAGGCTCTAAAGTACAGCTGGTGTGCATTATTCCATTCTGAGTAGGAGGGCGTGGATGGACTGAGTAAAATAAATAACTTTGGTGCTTTGACACCGAGTTTTATTGCCTGTAGAATGATGCTTGATCATATTCAGAGAAGCACCAAGTAGAGAGTTCACATGATTTCTTCTGTTTAACAAAGAAGCTTTTGGGAGGGCAGTGCACATACCTTACACACCCCAACACTCTCCTTCAGTGCTCCTTGGCCCTCAGTCAGTGACTAGGAGGGGACCAAGCCACCTGAAATCAAACAGGACGAGCTGGAGGCTCTCCTGTGCTCTACATCCTTCCTGCTAAGTCACAAAAGAAGGAACTCAGAGGTGGAAGAGACTTCTCATCAAGGGATTCACACCCCCAATTTGCCACTCTACATGCTTCTCGGGCCTTTTTCTGTGCTTCACATGCACAAAGATGGTTAAAAATCACAACCTAAGTGTCAAAGAAGAAATGGCCATTGCTGACTAAAGCTGATGGCTGAAAGAAAGTCTCCTTCCTTTACAGGGAGGAGAGAAGGAGCTTTCACTGCTAACTCCATGTGTGTGCACTCAGAGCCCAAGTGCTAATTACAGCAGCTGTCATTAAAACTTAGCCAAGATTTCTAGAACCTTAACCTCCCCACCACTGATTTTGCATGGCATTTGGTAAATATTCCAGTCCTAACAGAGGTAGGGAAAGTCACAGTACAAACAGAGATCAGGGGTATCTCGGGATGTGAAGCTGAAATCAAGTGTGTGACAACAGCCATGGATGCATAGCAGCTGCTTTTTGGAAGTACCACAGGAATCCTGGGAAGGGCAAGAGGAGAGCCCAGAGAAGAAAATCCCAGACTGGACATGTGCTGGGGAGGGTGCTGGTGTTGCCCCTCACAGCCCAGGCAGGGCAGGGCACTGTAACTAACACAGAAACAGAGCTCCTGCTCAGAGCCCACAGCAGCCCAGGGATCAATTAAAACACATTTACGTCATTGGGCTCACGCTCATAGATTTCAGTGAGCTCCAGGTGGAAAAGGTGTCAAGAAATCATCCCAGGGACTAATCCTGTGCTCAACAATGCCAGCTACCAGAGTTCCCACACCTCAGAAGAAAGTGATGTTATATTTTCCATCATTAATATATGATAACAAACCCTCTGCTTGCTGGGAAGCTTCCTAAGCTCCCACAGTGACTCTGCTCTAAAGCTGAAGGCCTGGCAGCACAGCCACTTCATCCATAATCCCCTTTTTAGCGTTAAGCCAGCACTCCTCCTGTGGTAGTGCAGCTGCCTCAGGGGTTGGCTTACAGGTCAATACCTCCTCAGAAGGGGGATCCCAGCTGGATCTTCTCTCTTCTGCCTCCACATCTGCTCCTCCTGAGGAGCAATGCAGGATGCTGAGACTTCCAGGGGTGTTTGTGCTACAGGAGACTGCAGCTCTGCAGTGAACCCCTCCCAAGCACTGTCAAACAACCTAGGGAGAGCTCTGCCCCCCTCCTGCCTGAATAAATAACCTGTCCTCAGCACCAGCCAGGGAGAACACACTTCTGCTTCTCATTAACTCTATAATCATTAGATTTGATATGTCCCAGCTTTTCAGAGATACCATGGCCTTGACTACCCCACCTGCTCCAGCAGTATAATTCTGCTCTGAGAAGCCCAGGGAGAGAGCCCTGTGATGATGGGTGTGGATCTGCTACACCCCGACATCCTCCTCACTTCACCGGGAGTTTTGCTCTTAGTGTGAGTTTTGTTGTAGTTTTAGAAGTTTTATTGCTGCCCTACTCTTTCATGGACATTTATTCAAGAGTCTTTAAAGTTTCCTTGAGCTAAAGGCAGCGTGCCCCCAGTGATCACCCCTGGTTTTGCTGTGACATCTGTTCTGAGGTCAGAGCAGCCAAAGTCTCACCAGTGACAGGTTCAGAGCAGGACCCCAGGATACGCTGAGGTTCATCACCAAATGTAAATGACTGGCAGACTTGGTACGAAGAATCCCCTGAGGGAACAAGACCCTTGAGTATTTCCCTTGTTGTCAGGACCCCCATGGTCCTTGCTCCATCCTCCTCATCCTCCACAGCTCCCTGCCCGTCCCTGTCCCACTGTGAGTGTGCACAGCTTGGATGTCCTGTGTCTCCTCTGGGTGATCTTCTGACTTCCAGTGGTCAGGGGGAGCTGAGCTGGTGCAGGGCCACTGTCAGCCTCGAATTCTTCTTGTTCATCCAAACCCCACATCCATCAGACCCCCAGACACCTTTGGCAAACCCTTCTCAAACATAAACCTCGCCTCAAGGCCTCCTTGCTGAAGCATTGCCATGTATTTCTTGTTTCCTAGATCATCTAGGTGAAACAGGAGGGAGATCTTCCCCACTGGGAAGCTCTGCTCTGGACTGGTTTCTTCCATCCATCCCTCCAGGTTGCCCTCCCTGCACATTCCCAAGGAGTGGCAGCTGAAAAGAGCTGGCCTTGAGAGAGCTGCCCTTGCTGCAGGGACAATATTCTGTTACACTGAGCACATCTGGGCTCTGAAGAGAAATAATTCATGGATTTTTGCTTTGCTTTTATAAGCAAGAAAGAACCAATAACCGCCATGACATTTAATGGTCAAGAAAATGACCTAAACAAAATTGCTGTAGGATGTTGCGGAAGCCCGACCTCCTCCCGTCCATTTGTTCCTAGAAAGCAGCACACGGAACTGAACAACCACAAAATGAACAGGAGCTTAGCAAAGACTTTGTGCAAAAGGGACCCTTTGCATTTGACATGCTCTGTCAGATTGAATTTTAATTACAGCTCCCCTCTGGAGCTGGCACGGGAGGGGAATGCTAATGACAGGGGAGAGGGAAGCGAGCAGTGATCGCCAGCCCTGCTCTCCATAAAGTACTGATGGCAAGGAGAGGTAACCTGGATGTAGACAAGTACAAATCTTGATGGTTTGCTTTCCCATTTAGCTCTCACTATTTTGCCCCAAGTGTGGGCTGCTGGTTGGAGTAAAACAGATTTAAGTGGACTTAATGTATTAAAGCATTGCAAGGTGCAGCCTGTTTGTGACATGCTAGAAGGAAATCAGGTTTAGTTGAGCAAATATTATCTCAGATCACTCTGCCAATGATCAGTAAGCCATCACTTGTGAATTATTATAATCCAGTGACCCTACTTGCTGAGTGCTGTGTCTCTCAGGATCCTGGTCCTTGAGTTTTATAAAAACACTTTTGGCAAATATCACTTGAAAAATGTGTCACCATGGTGGGTCTGTAGCTCCAGTAGTTCTGGCCATGGTCACATGCAGGCTCCTTGCATGATGCACACACTCAATGCTCTGAAACAAGCACAGCAGCATCACCAATATCCTTCCTGGGATATATCTCTGCCTGGAGAGAGAAAATGTCTCAGTCAGGTGGTGATCACTGAATGTGTGACAAGTATGACTGCAGCGAATATTTGGGATGCTGATACATATCTCAGCAAAACCAAATCATGACATGGAGGTCCATGTAAAGATTCAACTAAGGACAGAGTGGATTTGGAGCACAAAACCCACTACCAAAAAGCTGTGTATAGATTTTGAGAGGCCACTCAGGATATTACACCTCATTGAGGTCTAGCTGCAGTCAGTCAGAGACACTCATAATATCCAGCTGGGCATTTCAGACCTCTTTTTGCTTCTTCCTTCAAAAAAAAAAAAAAACAAAAAAAGAAAAAAAAAAACAAAAAAAANTATTTTATTATTTTCTGCTATTCAAGCAGCAGCCAACTATCACAGAAATGCAAAGTCTGCTTATCAGAGTGAATGGCTGATCTACATAGATTGTGTGACAATCATAAAATCCTTAGGGATCAAAACAAAGGCTTTCACAAGCTTTTGTTGTAAGAGCTCAGTCTATTCCTGAGGGGAAATTCTGTGTTCTGTTGCTGTCTGCTTGCACAATAGAAAGATGTTTTCCCTGCATTATTTGGGTTAGTAATGCGATGTTTGCTATTCCATCACTGGATACTCCTGCCAAAAGAATTTGTATTACCTCACATGCTATTGATAACATGGAGCTGCTTGGGAAGAACTGTTTCACCCAGAGGAATAAATCAGGCAGGAGTTTCATAAAATTAAAATACCATTTAAAGCTATAAATTACCTGTGAACTGCAACATGTGTTGCTGTGCTCCATTATTCTATGGTTTCTACAGTTTATTTTCTATAGTTTCTATAATTTTTCTCACCTTATTTTTCTGTCTTCCCATTGTCCTATTCTGTAAGTAATAATTAATTCATTTAACATTTCCCAGTGGATAAAAGTGGCTGGTTTATGCCATCTAGCAGTGATACAAGATAAGGTAAGATCTGTACCTTCTACATTGCAGCAACACTTTTAACCACAGCCAGAGCTTCCTTTACTTTGGCATCAAAGGTACTAAATAATTTTCTTCAGAAATTATTCTTTCTGCCTTTTGCCAGAACAGGATGATCCCAACAAAACAGCAACAGAAGAATGAACAGCCTCATTCCTGAAATGCTTAGGAATTCAGGGTGATCAATTAAATTACTTATTTACTCTAAAATGTTATCATTTCCACATTTCTTTCATAAAAATTATCAGTCATAACGTATTGCAAGATTAGGGGGTTATGGTTTGCCTGAGAAAGTCTAATACAATCTGAGGGGTTGATACAGTCCTTAAATACATTAGCAGACAGGTTTCACAGAGCAAGAAGCTAAAATTTAAAAAAAAAAATAACTAATAAATCATTTATTTCTCCTTCACTTAAATTTTTGAGGATGGTTTTCCATACTCTGATATGAAAGTAGAAGAGCTCCTGGTGAAGTTCAAAGTGTGACTGCACTGATGTAAAGGCCTTTGGGCCAGCTGGGAATGTCTCTGCACTACAGAAGTAATTTTCAAAGAGATTTTAAGCAAAGACTACTCATCCTTGTAGATATTTATATCTATCTATCTATCTATCTATCTATCTATCTATCTATCTATCTATCTATCTATCTATCTATCTATCTATATGCCATATTAAAGTCTATTTACTTTCCCCAAGCTGCACTTTCAGCAGTGTGGCCCCAGGCCAGCCTGTGGCTCCAGGCAGGCTGAGATTCTCTGGCTCACACCAAGGTTTCAGTGAACTCTGCTACTCCCAGGTTACACAGGCAGGGAGGAAGCTGAGCCCCAGTGCATGGAGCCACTTCCTCTCAAAATGGCAAACTCAGAACAGTGTCATTCTCCAGCTGGGTTTGATGCTATTTTCTCCTCCAGTATTTCAAGTATATGTGAGCAGGAAGAGGGCTGAGCATCCACCAGTCATCAGTGGAACAGGGAAAAATCAGCCTTTAAGTCAGCACAATTCCCATCAGGCAAACTCCTAATTCTCCCCTAATTAAGCCTGGCAGCTGAAGCTGGATGAAAACCACGTTGTGTTCCATCCAGCCTTTCAAGAGGTCTCTGCTAAATCAGGAAGAAGTACTTTAATCTGTGTTAGGAGAGATTTTAAAGACAAAACTGTGACTGGAAAATCAAATCTTTTATGCATCCCTCAGGCACATGAAAAGATCTCCCCTGGCAGAGCAGGGAAAGCTGAAATCTCCTATAGCAACTGGCCACTAGCAACAGGAACAAACAATCTCTTGTCCCATTATTTCAACTTTCTGCATTATCCTGTGAGAGGCAGACAGGGTGGGAAGCTGATGGTGCACGAGGTTCAGATTCTGCACCCTGAAGGATTCAAGTCACAGGCAGGGATCGTGGATTTGGTACCTTCGTGCCTCAGTTTCCCTTCCCCCAAAGAGGAATCATTTGTTTCCTTTCTCACTCCCACATAGAATGCTAAAGTCCAGGCAAGTGGATAAGCCAGAGGCCCCACATGAGTTAAAATTACTGCTTGTACATATTTGTGCTGCATTTGCAAGAAATCCTCTTGGCTCAAGTAGGAATAAAAAGTTGGATGGATATTTCCTGGCATCTCAAGCAAATGGACTTAATATTCCAGTTGTTTTTTATGTTTTGAAGTTAAAAAAAAATTAAAAAAGAGAGAGAGGTTGTTTCCACTGAAAGGGGCTGACAAAGCCAGGCAGCTTCCCAAGATGAGGATTTTTTGAGCATTATGTTTGAGATAACAGAGATTCTGCTGTGCTGGAGCACCCACTGGTGCTGGAGACCTGTGTGAACACAAAGCAGATGAGCAGATGAGCATTTCTGCAGCCAGGAATGGCCAATTCCTCTCAGTCCACACCTTCATGAGGATTTTCAGTGTGGGGAATTATCATTTAGAGTTCACATATTAAAGCAAAAACCTCCTACCACCCTCAAACCCTTCCCCATTTACTGCATTTTTCCTCCTATTTGTATTTTCTGCTTGTTTTTTCCCCCCTGGTGCTGTTTAGAGCAGAGAGGATCCATATCACTGTGCTCCTGGTGCTCCCACCCTCCCTCTGGGCAAGAAGGAGGCTTGAAAATCCTCACAAAGTGCTCAAAAAGCTGCTTTTGTGCAATAAAAAGATTACAGTAGGAGCAGATAACCTTTTTCCTTGGCGCACATCACATACCACCTCTGGCAACGTCATGAGCTGCTGCTTGCAGTGGAGGCTTCCTCTACAAAAAAAATTGAATTCTGCCACTCAGATGCCTGGAGGGGAATGGACTGTCCTCCTTAATAGAAATTGTATCTGTGCAGGCCTTGAAACACCTGGTTTGGTTTGCACTCAAATGCCACCAAAATATTCACATTTAACTGGGTAACTGTCAACACAACTGTCAAAATGGCTTACTATGAGAAACAAGGGCAATTTACTTAAAAATTAACTACTCAATTGGTTTTCATTTAAAAAGCAATGCTCTGACTCCAGTGACAAGCTTTCTCATTTTTCATCAGTGTTTTATGCAGGATCCCACCACATGTTACCATTTTCTCTCTGCACTGCGAAGCCCAGGGAACAAAAAAAAAATGCTCTTCTATGCCAGCCTTTTACAAGTCAGACTTGTGCAAAAGACAGAAAGCCAGAATAATGTAGATGTGATAAATAATGCATGGCCAAAGTGGTTGTACATAATCTGTGGGGTTGGGAGCTGTGCATTGTGCTCCTTTCAGTTTCGCTGGTTTCCTTTGGCAAGGATAAAAATAATCTTGTAGTCCCAAAATACGCATTTTCTTCCCATCAGTTCCTCCTCCTGTGCTCTCCGTGGGTGCTGAGGGTTTGCTGTGAGTGTGGATCCATTTTCTCTGCTCTCAGGAGAAAAGCAGGATGCTGATAACCCCAGTGCTGCTGAAAGCCATGGCATGCACAGCCAGGCCATTGGCATTTGCTGCTTCCTCAGGCCATGTGACGGCTTTGATCCTGCACCCAACACACTCAGCCACCTTCATGCAGCTCATGGTCTGACCCAAGAACGGGCCTTGCACACCAGGGGATAAAAATCCTACTAAAATCATCCTTCTGGGGCTGGAGGATGAGGGATGCAAAGAATTTATATCTGAATAACAATATCCTACTGTCAAGAAAGAACAGGCACGGGGAAGGAGCCCACAGGCTTTCCTTGCAGGAAGCAGACGGAGTGGGAAATAGTATTTTGAAATGAAAAGTGCAAATGGTTTCAACTAAAACAATTCAGAGCTGATTTGAAAATCCAGCTGCAGGAAGCCTAGTGAAAAATCCCAGTTCACAGGAGAGTGAAGCCAGGCGGTGTTCAGGCTACATCAGGTTTATCGCAGTGTTTTAGAATCAAATACTTAGATTTTTTTGCATAAATATTGTGGAGAAATGTCTGTGGGGGTTTTCTTCTGTACCATCTGGTGTAGCCCAAGAGGACTGTTGGTGGTGAAGGACTCGAACACAACAGGCTAACACACGCCTTTTTCCTACAGTGCTGTCAAAAGCAGAGCCCCAAATACACTGACCCCCTGGCCCCAGCAGCCTTGTTGTTCTCAAAAAACAGTTTAAGCACATTATAGCCACATCACTGCCCTCTGAGACAGGCCCCATCTTTCTCTACATAATATATCAGAGCAGAAAACAATTACAATATATAACCTAACACATGTTGTCACAGCTGGAGGCCTCACACGCGTGGTCTATTGCTAAGCTTTCTTAGGATGCATAATTTGATATGTAAAAAAAATGTGTAACATATTGGGGAAAAAAAAAAAAAGAATTTAGTGCTCTTCCTCGAGGATGAAAAGAAAAAATGCATGGAGTGCAGCAAAAAATTACTTCAAGCAAGTAACCTGATCTCAAAAGAATTCAGGTACTTGTGTTCTGCATCACCTTTGAAAACACATGAGGAAATCTGATCAAAAGAAGAATGGGATTATTGTAATTTGATGGTAGTTTGATGGCTGGCCCCAGCCCATCTCTCTTTGAAGTCAGTGGAGAGATGGCAATTTCATTAAGTCAGTGACAGTTTCATGAAGTTCCAGTGAAAGACTGATACCCGTGGTGGCTTGTTCGCCCCGGGTTTAAGCTGAGGAGCAATCACAGGCCTGAGTGATTCCCAGAGTGTGGGAGGTGCTCCTGGGACAGAGGCACCACAGCATGAGCACAGCCTGCACGAGCTGCTCTTTGCCTGTTTGTCACCCCTCCATCAGTTTATCGGGCAGGTGCAATCTAAAGGAGCCACTCTCCCAGCCTGGGCTGCTGTGGAAGGGAGGGGACCTTCCCTCACGGAATTCTCGTCTGTGCTGTTCAGCTCACCAAGAAAACTGGGCAGGCTTATTTTACCACAAATCCAGTTCAGGGTTAAATGGTCCTCTGATCACACATGTGCATCTCCACACATCTTCATCTGGAGGGAAGATTCCATCTGGAGGGATGCTGGACCAAGGCACCTGTCACCTGGAAACCCCTCAGTGCAGGCTGTGCCTGAATCTTCTCCATTCCTGTGTGAAGTTGCTCTCAGTGGCTTCTCAACACAGCTACAAGAGATCATACCAGAGCAACACACTGTTCTGTTTGAAAGGAGAATAACAAATGCATGAAAAAGAAGTGCCCTTCATCACAAATAACTATTTCCCACAACTGATTGCATTCGTTTTGACCCTTACATAAAATACGGCTCTTAACCTGCACTGTGCTTAAAAGAAAGAGATAGGAAAGGAAAAAAAAAAGGTGAAGAAGACAGCAAAACTAATATTTTGACTCTGATGAAATCAGAATTTGAGAAAATATCCCTGAAGAGTGCTGGGAGAAAAGCATGATATTGCTTTGATACAGAAGGAAAAAGGATTCTGGAGTCCAGAACCATTTACAACTTAGTGTTGGAACTTAGACATGTTTTTAATGACACCTTTTTCATAGCAGCCCATTGATTTATGATTTTGGATAAGCAAAGAGCTAAGACCTAAATTTCAGGTAAGATTTTACAGCCTTGAAAGAGCAAACCCAATAAAGCAGTGACCAGTGTGGGCAATGGTGCCCCCTGTCCCTGCTCTGATTACCTGCTCTGAGACCTAAGGCAGACACTGGACTGCAGTGATGCCTTCAGAATTAATGTGTGGAAAGGATTTGAAGGATTATTTGGAGTTGGTGTTATGCACAAACTGAGGCCAGGAAATGCAGAGAAATCATGAAGAAAACAACGAGGTTCCTTCAGGAGTGTTTCTATCACTCGTTCTTTGATTTAATTATTTGCCTGATTCCAGAACACAACCCAGAAACCACCTCTGATGTACGCTGTTCCTAAGCAGCAGGAATTGTGCATGATTTTGATGTATTGATTGAACTGCCACTGAATGATTTGAGATGAAGATTGAATACACTGAAAGTAATAAGATATGATTGAAGCTGAACCCTTCCGTGGATTACAATGGATGGCTTTTTCTGCCACACTGCTCTCGTTTATCAGAACACCAACAATGTTTATTACTTTACGAGTTACAGCTCACTGGTTAGATTTAGACAAAACTAAAGCTGCATGGGCTCAGTAAACCCGTTCATCCTGAGACATTTAAAGCTGCTGGGCAAGGCAAAGTGTATGAAAAATGCAAGAAAGAAAATCAGGTACTGAGATAACTCTGAAACTGCAGACACCAGGGCAAAGACAGCAGGTCCCTTCAGGAACAGCTAACCCCAAATTGGGGTACATGTCCTTCCGACCCACCTGCCAGTCCCTCTGCCACCTTTGCTCCTGTGCACAGGGGGCATCTTCACAGCATTGGACAGGGAAGTCCCAGTTCCCTCAAAACTTGTATTTTCTATAGAGGGCCAGAGAGCGATGGAGGTTTGTGTCTCTAAAGCATCTGACAGCTAAAATTCACAGAAAGAGTCACGAGCTGCAACCGAGGCTCATTTTTTTTTTCTCTGAAAATGTGGGGGGAGTTATCTGAAAATACGCTGGGTTTAAATTTCCTGTGCTCTTTTTCTTCCTCCTGTGAAGTCTTCCTGATAACCTTCCCTCTCTGATTTCAGAAGATCCCCACAACCCCAATTCTGAGCACTCTTTCAACTAATTACACAGCTCCTCTCTCAATAATGTAATCTCCGTTAATAATTTATGAAATATGTTTGAGTCATCAGACCAAAGAGGTCATACAAAGATAGTGACTGTGAAATGGAAAATGTGTTGCTCACTTGCTTAATGAATTGCAGATGCATGCTCATAACTTGGAAAAACTGAAGCACATCACATTTTGGGGTACAAAAAAAGCCTTGAAGTGCATTATGGATTTATGACCACAAGCAAAGCTACAGCATAAAAAAAATATTGCCATTACCTGGATATGCAAATATTCCAAGTATTCAGTATGCAAGAGGAAATGTCTGCTCTTACAAGCTATTTGCAAACTAATGAAAATGAACTTTTCTGCATTATATGATCATGGAGCATGTAAAGAGCAATTTGTACTTCAATGGGGATACTGTGGATTTCTGATTTCAGAGGCTGTTTTATCAGCCCTGCTGCTGTGCCAGGGTTCAGCAGCCCTGTATGATTTGCAGTGTGCATGTTTAGTCCCACCCTGAGCTGTGCTGCCCCTGGCAAAGAGATAAATGAATATATGAAGGTTTCTGGAGGGAGGCTGCATTTTTAGTCAGTCCCAAGGGAATTTTAAAGGTAGCATTCCCTTCTACAGCTGAACTGTCTACATTGATGAGCTGTCCCTATTTTGTAGTAAGTGCAAGTCTGCAGGGCAGAGCTGTGGGTTTGAAGTCTGTTTGTTCTGAGGATGCTGAACACACTCTTGTGTGTCTCTGCTGTCCAGCACGGCCAGCCAAAGACAGGGATGTGAACCAGGAGGTTCTCAGCTCACTCAGCTCTGGGTAAACTGCTCCAACCACACACCCTTGTTAGTCATGCCCGGTGATCAGGCAGCAAATCTGGCTTTATCACAGTCCTGTTCTGCTGATTGGAGAGTAAAGGGAAAACACACGGCCCCTGCTCTGGGATTTGAGGATGAGCAGTTTCATGGAGTGCTGAACCTGCTGGTGCCCTCCCAGGGACAGAGCTTCCATCCATCCGGATGAATAAAGCTTTAAGCACACAATTCCACATTATGTAGCATCAAAACTAAACATTATCTGTGTTACAGGGCTGTAATTTATTTAAATTTCTCACAGAAGCATTACACCATGAAAGTCATAAATACTGAAAGCACACTCTGCTGAGGCACTTGGGTGTGTGGAAGGGAGATAGTCACCAATGTGCTCAGATGGCAGCTGATAAACCACGCCTGCCTTTTGGGGAGAAATCATGGATTTTCCCCTGTGTTACCCACTCCATGTTTGCATCAGTGAAGGAATTCCTGCCTCCTAAACCTGTATAGGGACCTCATAGAAAAAACATGAGGAGGGCAGCACAGGTTTGCGCCATCTCTAACAGCTTTGGTGTCTACAAAACCCACACTGGCGTCTGCTGGTGACACCCTCCAGAGCATCCCGGCAGGAGCAGCTCTGCCCCCTAAGGCAGAGGTTCGATCATTTGGGATGAGCATTTGTCACATGGGCACCCACAGACCCCACTGCTCCGTGCGGGCTTTGCTCCTCAGAGGTCCCCAGGCAACGCTGGCTGGCTTCACGGCTGTTAATTACTCGCGTCTACTGTTAATTAGCTGTCTGCAGTGGCGATGCCGGAGCGGTGACAGCCTGGGAGCCTCTCCCCATGGGCTTTGTTCCTGTCTCCCCCTCCCCAGCTCCCAGCCAGAACATTTCATTTTAGTCACGGTGCCAGAGGCCAGGCCCCGCAGGACCTTTGAAATTAAACACTGGATGAAGTACAGTGGGGAGAAGAGGGAGGAGAAAGGGGCAATTTCAGCTCCTCAAGCATGCAAGTCGAGAGCTTTTGTAATGCCTCTCAACGTATTTTTTTCTCAGCCGGCCACAAATCATGTCCTTGGCTGTCCAAGGGAACCTGGCTCTATGATGGAAATTTCCACACTTGCCTTGCTTTCTTTCTTGCTATTAATTGTGGCTTTGCTGCCTTTAAGACATTGAAAATAATTGAATTTTTACAGAAAGAAAGGAGGTTTTCTTGTTGTTATAGAAAAAGAAATTCATCCTTGATTTGCTAAGTTAAAAACACAACATCCAGAGTAAATTCTCCTCTTGATATTTGCAGTTACCGGGAAGCAAAAGTTCTTCATTCAAAGACTCTGTGATTGAAGACATATCATAGGATTTTCAGCAAAAGAGGCTCACCACAGGACACATTTCCTAGAGGCATTAAGTCTGAATTATATTTCTTTTGTTAGGATGTTAAATAAAAATAAATGGTTTGGAATTTCAGCTAACAGCTGTGAAATAGCCTGGGCAAAAAAAAAATCACCGGGAATAATTAATTCATCCCTTTCCACCTGCAAATTGTCTGACAACAGATTGAGTTCTTACCCAAATGTTATGGTGATTGTTAAAACATTACAAAATTATTTTCGCAAATGTTTCTTGCTTGGTAATTTCCTGGTGACCCAGTCACTGTAGGCATTTGACATTTGAAATTCAAATTCCAAGCCCTTCTGAGGGGATACACAGACTGCAGGAGCAGACCTGTGCTCTGCTGGCTGAGCACACCTCAGGTCTCTGCTGCAGTTGTCCTGATGGAACCCTGACCATTCCAGAGGAATCCAGGTGATGCTGTAGGCATGTACACTCCTGTCCCTCTCCAAATTAGGCAGTTCTGGTCCTAAATGATTCTATGTTTTATGAATAAAATTTCTGTTCCTGTGAGGCCTAAATGAACTCTTTTAAAAACAGCTTTTCTTTTGCTCTCTCACAGATTTTCCATCACTGTTCCTTAAAGCAAAGCAGGTCCGCACTGTTTTTTGTGCTCTTCACACCCCAGAGGCCCTTGTCCTCTGTCCCCTGATGTATCTGCTTCCTCGTGTGGGTGGACTGGAGGTTTGGAAACTCCGTGATCCCAATGTGTGCTGTTTGGAGGGCTGGGAATTGCAGGGGCAATCCCTGCTCCATGAGAAACGGCACAGATAGGATTTTTAGGGCTGCTTGGGATGAGAAACGACAGCATACCCCAACATCCTGCTTCACTTTGCAGAAGTGCTTTCAGTCAGCCCCTAAATCACCACTTTTGGGGTGGCCCAAATGCTGCTGATGCACCCCCAAGTGGTGAGCTGTGTCACCAGGCACAGCCTCCCAGAGCTGCCTGTGAGCAGCCTGCAGCAGGGTGACACTGGGCGGCTGCAGAGGTGACCTGGCAATCAATCAGAGACACTCCCTGGCGACAAACGTGAGGATGTAAAACACCTTTACTATCTGCAGAGCCAAGTGAGAGGGGAGAGCAGGGACTCGTATCTCTGCAGCTGTGTGCTAAATGAGGAGAGAGCGAGGGAATAACACTAGAATTAAAAGGCTTTAAGATAAGATGGAAAGTGGCAGCTGAGCCAGGAAGGCAGGATGGAAGTGGAAGGGTGTTTACATGAGCCAGCTAGGCTTGGGGGATGCTGAGAGCAGGAGGGCTCCTCAATGTCATGAAAAACTGCTCTGTGGAGGAAAGAGCAGCACAGCAGAGGCCATACTGCGGATTCCTGCAGGAATGCTTTCCAAGGAGGTGTGGGAGAAACACAGAGATGTTTCTCTGCTATAAGATAACCTAACTCCAACGCTTTTAGTGGAGTTGTCCACTAAGATTCAGCCTGCTGCCCCTGGGCTGGTGTCAGCACTGGTGCAGGAGGAGGGAGATGATGCAGCCCCGTGACAGCAAGTTCCCAGCACTGGCAGGGACATCAGCAGCTTTGGTTTGGCTCAAACTTTTGGAAGGTATGGAAATACCAGCCTGCTTCAATCTGAAAAAAATCTTAGCCCAACTGGATGGCACAAGTGTCCTGGCTGTTCCCTCAGCAGGTATTGAGGGTGCCTGGCCTGCCTGACATCCGCTCCAGAGACGATTTAAATAAATTAATGGATTGAACTGGATTGTGCTGATCTCTTTATATTGGCATTGTGGACCATCAGCTGTCAACAAAGGAAAATCTTAACAACGTATTTAAGGTGCTTTGATTTTGTGAATAGAGCTGTCAACAGCACTAAAAGAACACCTTCTGTCACAAAATTAGAAAATGGTGCCCCAGGGAACAAAATGCTCAAAAGCCCTAACAACCATTCTGAACTTTCCAGTTTGGGTTTAGCACTTGTTTATTTCAGGAGGGAGGGGAGAGGTAAGAGGGCAAAACTAATGAGAAAAGGGTGCTGCATGGGTTAATCTTGCATGGAGAGGCAAGGGGAAGGTGGAGGAGATGCCCATTCCTGGCAGGAATTGAGAGTGGACACCCCTGGGACCCAGGGCTTAAGGCAGGAGCGGGTGCAGGGACCTGCACTGACATCTGAACACAGCATGAAAAATCACCCCGTGCAGAGCCTGGCAAGTGGCTGGGGAAGCTCAGCTGTGCGAGCCAATTTGAGCTCAATCAGTCTGTAAGAAATGGAGAGATAAATCAACACAATAAAGCACCGTGCAGAAAACCTGGGGGCTATTGTGGCATTGGATCATTTGGCATATTGGGCTCTCCTGGTACTCCTGGAGCCACTGAGGGTGTGCAATACAAGGAGCTGCAGAGAGTGGCTGCCAGGAATGGGAAATACTGAATGACCAGATGAGTATATCCCACATTAAACCTTTTTATGTTGCCTTAAATGAGGCAAATTTTCCCTGCACGGAATTATTTACAGCACTGCTGTGCTGTTTGACAGCATTGTTTCCACTCTGCTGGTCCCTGTCAGAATGCTCCAGGAGCATCTGAAACACAAAAACAAGGAGCACCCTCATCTCCCAGCAAATACAGAGCTGGCCTGTAGCAGGACAGGAAATTAAAAAACTCACTTTGTCATCTTCCAAGTGTGACATGACCTCTGCATCATGGGAAGAAATCTACCCCATAAGGCTAAATCACTGCTTATCTACTTAATGTCAATCAGACATTAAGCAGATTGACTGGGAGAGTCGATTTATTTATTTTTAAATGAGAACCCAAACAACTTAATACTCCTTCTTGACTTAATCTGCTGGCGGGCTGGGTATCCAATTTATTGTGTTTGTTTGTTTGTTTATGCCTCTTTTGGTTCCTGTGGGAGTGGATGTTCTGTAACTGGACTGTTGTGGCAATGGATGAAACCCACCCAGAGATTACCCTTGCCCTGTAGCTCTCTGCACTGGCTGCCCTGACTTTAGCAGCAATTTTTAAACACAGGCTCCTGTGGATTATCCACTTGCTCTGGTGAATAAAAATCAAGTTGCAGTTAAGATCAAGATACAATAATTTCCATATCTGGAGAGTGAATGATTATTAATGGGAAAAAAGCAGCAAAGTGGCACACAAAGGTGGCAGGGTTAGTCAGTGATTTGAATAAATGGCTGTGCATGAAGAACACTGGATTTGGGAACATTTCATGGCGTAAGAAAGCAGGAAATGTAGATATAAGATGATACTCACTAAAAACAGCCCAAACTGTTCTAATGCTTTCACATGAAATTGTCATTTTCTAAACTGTAACACGTTAAGTACACCTAAGAATTAAAGCTTGTTTAATACAACTGTACCCCTGAAATGAAGGACAGTGAGTCACCACCTCACTTTTAGTCCTTTGATCCAGGTTCCTTCCATGATGGCTGCGGATAAAGGAGGTTAAAGAGGAACTAGCAAAGAACTGATGACAATTTAATCACTGTGGTGATTACCAGGGGGTAATTAAAGGCTTGCTGCTGTGAGAGCCTGTGTATTTTCTGTACCTTCCCAGAAAAATTTTATACTGGTATAAAGTTTCCTGAATTTGCAGGGTGAGATTTACAAAATTTACAACTTACAGGTGTAGGAGCCCAGGTAACTCAAATTTTAATGAGGCAGATGCTTGTGGATAATTTCTGGATGCCCTGACATGTTGTGGTCTGATCACAGATATTGTTTGTTTATACAGTATAAGGTGTACAGGTGTAAATGCAGCTCCTCTTCTAGACATAAAAATCTATCAAAACCAGCCCTCTCTGCTAACTTGCACAAGCCAGAAAACAACAAAAAAACCCCTTTCCTCTGGCTTTAAGCACTATCCTCAATTGCAGGAACAGAAGAAAAGAAAGCTGACTGACTCAAGTGATCTCACTGTGATGCCTCCCAGCCCCATGAAGCATTTACAGTGCCCTCAAGTCAGAGGTTAAGAATCAGAGCTGGCTTTAAGGTTTTTGCCTGATGGAGTCTCCTGTCCCCCTGCCTTTCCCATACACAGACACCTTCTGTATTATCTAAATCCTCCCTGCCAGGCACTTTTCTGACCTCTCCTGTCAGCCTGCTGGAAGAGGGGATGCCTACACTGTCATTAAGTGGAGATGAATATTTGCAGAAAGTGCAGACTTCATTCCTGCTGTGGAACAAGTGTTAAAATCCCTGTAGGAAGTCAGGCACAGCTGGTTTAAAGGGTCCCTGTCAAGGCCCTGATCAGCCTTAACTGCCCTGAGCAGCCCAACCCAGTGCTCCACCCATTCCCAGGGCCGGGAGCCTTTTTAAACTCAGCTGGGGGTATTTACCTTCTTTTCAGTCATGTTGCAGGGGCAGCACCATGCTTGGCTCTGGAGTCTGCCACAAACAGGGACAAAGCTCCCTGTTTGACCGTAGTTCTGTATTTTCAGTGACTTTGCTTTCTGATTTACACTCCTCCCTGGGCTGGAGCTCCAGCTGTGACCCTGCCCTGTTCTGCCCCATCCTTAGAGACCTGCTGGCCCTCTCTGCTCCCTGATGTTCTCTTTGCCAAAGGTAAGTTCACTTATATCATGCTCTTCCATGGTGAACACTTTCCTAATTTGTTCTTTAACCTCTGAGGAGCGTTTTTGCCATCACTGATGTGCAGAAATGAAGTTCTGACTTTGTCTTCCTGATGCAATGTCTGGAGACATCAAGGAGCTCTGCTTCTTTGGTGAACCTTGTTTTTTGTTGAAGTTGTGTGGGTGAGATTTGAATCAGAGGGTGAACATGCTGTTGAAGTGTGGCTTATGGGAGCTTTACCATGGTAGTTTTTATTGGTTTTTTGGGGGGGAACACTTCATATATGGCTTTATCCTCATGGAGCTACATAGCAGAGTCATAGAATTTCTGCACTTGGAGTCACAGCTGAGCTGCATGATGGACATGTCTGTGGAGAGGCTGAGGCTCTGTGTGAGTGTAATTGCACAGTTCACTCATTCACCAGAAGTCATTTCAGAGAACCCCTGAAGAGCACTCTGGGGGCTGGGAGAGCTGATGGAAGGTCAGCAAGTTCATTTTCAATGGGGCACAGTCTGAGCTAGGTTGCATTACTGAAGAGACAGAGCAAATCTCATGGGCTCAATGTCATTATTTCTCCTTGACACCACCATAACAAAACCCTTTGGAGCAGTTTCAGCTCTTATGATCAAATAAACAGCATCCAACAAGCAGGACTCTGTTTGTCAGAATTATGTCCATTGACCTCTGGTAATATTTTTAGCTGGTTAAATGCCTCTAGTGTTATGCTGTTTTCCATCTTAATGTGTCTTCCTAGACTGGCTGGTGGAAAGGCAAAACAAAAGCCCTCATTTAAACCTTCCATGTAGCCATCAAGATGTGTCTGACACCCAGCAGAGTGGCTGTGCTTCTGGTTTATGGCTGGCAAATGTGCCTGGAGATAGAAGTTCAAATGTCCCTTCTGTGGAAGCCTTGAGCTCTGTCTCTGATATATCAAAGCCAAAATAAGGGTAAAAAAAAATTATTGAAGCATTAGGAAAAAACCTGACAGCCCTTCCCTAGTGATCAAACAAAATGACAGGACTATAAAGTGGTGGAGAACAGGCCTGGGCACATTTTAAAATATTCTGTAGGAAGAGAAATTAAGAGGTGAAATGCTGAGGGCATAAACAGCGTTTTGCAAGCAGCCTTTCTGCCCTGCGTTCCAGAACCAGCCCTGGGCCTGTGTCTAGTTGCTGTCCTTGCACCTTGCCCTGCCCATCCATGGGAGCTGAGCCTCCAGCAAACCAGAGCTTCAGGACTGATGAAAGAACCCCCAGACTCATTTTGTGAGCCTCCTCCACTGCTGGAGTCCATGCTGAGGGTGATTGATGTTTGGGTCTCAGGTGATGCTCCCAATATGAGCTTAGCAAGGACTGAAAAGGAAAGTAAGTGAAGTTCTGGAGGTATTTTGGGCTCGAGACACACAGAGGGGATCTGTGTGAGAGGGTGGATTTGTGAGGAGTGGGACTCAGGAGTGTAGCTTTTTGGCTTGTCAGGCTGTTCCCCTTTCTTACCCTTGGCTATTTCCACTTATAAAAAATAAGGGAAGCTGCTAATACTAATGTATAATGTTAGTAATGTGCTTCTGGATCTCCTGAGGAGACAATGAGTTGTTAGGTTTTTTTTTTTCAATACTGCTGATGTCTCTAGATCCCCTTGGCACCAGAAGGCCAAGGATATGGAACAAATAGGGGAATTGTATTTTAAGTGTATCTTAAAAAAAACTAATACTTCAAATAATTCTGAATGCACAGGTTTATCAGGAATATCAGTGTAAAATCTTTCTACCATTAGGCATAAAGACACAGATGCAGAGGAATGCTCAGAAGCAGAATCTCTTCTGGCATCACTGGTGCTGCAGATGTAGGACTGGGTCCTCTAGAAAGACACATTCAGTGCCCATGAGACCTTCAGAAACTGCTGGATGTAGTGCTGTGGTGGGTGGAGTGCAGGGTGGCTGGACTGAAGGGCTGTAATGAGCCACTTTGTGTTTCTTTCCCTCTGGTAACCTGCTTTAAATTCTATGGGAACAGGAATAGGATTGCTGAATAATGAAGTGGGAGAAATGCAAGAAAAGCCCAGCAGATTGTGCTGTCAGCCACCAGAATGTGCATCATTTCTGTGAGAACAGTTTTAGTGATAACAGGAGCAACACCCGTGCCTCCAGTGGGCTTTTCTCTTGTTACTGCTGAGCACGGGGTAAAGGTCTCTGGGAGCATGTGGAGAACCTGGCTGTGTTTCTTGCCCTCTTCTCCTGCTGAACTGCCTTTTGTAGAGGAACACTGGAAAAATTAACAAACTTGAAATCTAAACTTTAGGAAATTCTTTGCCTCCTTCTGCAGAGTTTATCTGCAGTCTCTGAGCTCAGCTGTTCTCAATTCTGTGTGTGGGAGACAGGATCTCATTTGCAATATAAACAGACAAAATGGGGAGATGCAATAGGTTATGGGAAGCTCAAAGAATGGAGGTGCAGGCTCACTTAGCTAATTTTCATGGAATTGTAGAAAGGTTTGGTTGGAAGGGAGCTGAAAGATCAACTGGTTCCCCCCCCCGGCCATGGGCAGGGACACCTTTCTCTGGACCAGGATGCTCAGAGCTCCATCCAGCCTGGTCTTAAAGTTTTAGATCCTTAAATTTAGGTCCTTAAAGTTGGGTGAAGGCCAGAAAAGACCGTCACAAGTGTCCCTCTACCATGGGAGACTAAAACTGGCAGTGGGACCTCGGGTGTGTCAGACTTGTAGGAAAGAGCAAATTACCAGGACTAATGGTGTTTACAGTCATTACCAATTCTAATTGCCTTTATAGTACTTGAGAAGAATGTCTGTGAACAGAGACACATTTAAATGAACAAAAAAGATTGTGCAGCAATATTTAAGAGGTTTACTGTTGGACATAATTAGCAACCCTATTTTTTCCTATGCTTAAGTAATGTATTTATGTAGTTTAATACCTTAGAATGACATTGGTGTATCTAATTTTAAAGCGAAGGATAACTCAAAACCAATTTAATATCACACAAGTTTGACCAAGGAGTTTTTAAAAGCACCAAAAGCAAACAAACAGGAAAATGTGGTTAATTATTGTGGACCATACACAAAATCCTACACCTGGAAATAGAGCAGGAGTTGTATAATGGTGCAGACATAGAGGAAGACACTTCAGCTGTGCCAGGCTTTAACCTGGCTGGTGCAAATATCAGGAGTGCACTGGTACCCCAGTGAAAGCTGAGATTAAGCATCTAACAAATGTGTTTGCTGAATTTGGATCTTGGACTTGAATCATGACATTTGAAGTTGACTTTACAAAAAGCTTCTCAGGCCTTGGAGCTGCTGGTGTATTTTTGTAACCACACTTTGTGTGCTTTGGCAGTTAAGGTAAATGACATCATTTTACTCTATCTTTCTGCATTTTATTTGCCTCATTTCCTTTTCTAAAAATACACAAATTTGACTACCCAGTGATATGAATCTGAAAACAGAGAAAAGCCAGCAACCCCTTGTCTTCTACAGTGTTCACTTAAACCACATCACACCCCACAAATAAATTCTGCTTGCAGAAGGTCTTGATGAGGAACAGACCCAGGGATATTTTGGAGGAGCAGAGGAAATCCCCTCCCATCCTTCCTCCTTTCCTTTAATCTCCCTTTGTTATGGAGGAGGGCTGTGCTCAGGAGTGACCAGGCTGCCATCCTCCCTGAGCTCTGTGCAGCCACCTGCAGCTCCAGTCCTCTGGGGCAGAAAAATGGGAAATGAGTTTGCACAAGTGGAATGTGGGAGCTAAGACTTGGATGACCGGCTCAGCAGATCTCTTCTGAAAAGGGAGCAGGGAAAAACTTACAACTGGAAAAACATCTTGGATAATAGCATCCAAATTTTTTATTAGGATTGAGCAGCTTTTAGGATCTTCACATTCTGGTTTAGATTTGTAGTACAACAGGTGGCTTGTGGCATTCCTGGAGCTCCTGTGAGGTGGCTGTGGGAACTTGGAGCTGACCATAGTCTGCCTTGAGTTGTTTCTATCATATTTTGTGCCCATACTGTAAAGGTTTATGAGCATAAATAAAATGAAATTAATGAAATGCCACCACTTGGATCCCATATCCCATCCGAGCTGTTTGCTCTCATTCTCTTGTGGAGGTTTGTGCTCCACCTCAGGTGTGCAGCTCCAGCAGTGAGTGCTCATTTTGGTGTTAGGATAAAATCAGCCAACTTAGCTGAAATCAGCAATAAAAGCATTTGGAGCTAAGCAGGATGGTTTTGTCTGAGAGTATATTCTAGTTTTTCAGCTGGGCTGCAGAGAAGGGCTTCCAGTCATGCAAAGTGTTTTTTTGCTGGAGTGATTATCTTTTTCCAGATCTAGAGGAACCTAAAAGATTTTTGGTGTCAGCCAAACAGCAATTCTTCCCCCTACATCCCCCCAAAACTGGGTCCCTGCTGGCTGAACATTGGCTGTGCAGAGGCCATGAAATACAGCAAGTTTGTGCCTCACCATTCCTCACTTTAGAGTCTGTGTGTGTCAGTGCCAAGCTACATAAACAGCTTCTCTTTACTGGGGTCTCCCACAAGAATGCTGTGATAGCTTGGACTGGCTGTTCGTTTAGCCTGGCATTGCACTGTTCATCCTAAATAATAAATGACTCCCACTCTGGCAGTTTGTACAGATTAGCAGCAGTGGAAGATTGCAGCAGAGAGGCAGAGTACCTTTTAAAACATTAATAATCCTTCCTTGCTCTAAAGGGGTTTTGGAAAGAGGTATGGTCAGAGCTGGGTCTGCCTTTCACATAAGGAAGGTAGCATAAATTCAGCTGTTCCTACCAATATGCCTCATGTCCATAGCCTTCAGAGATTTGCTTAGGGAGTGGATATCCAAAAAAAGAGATATTTCAGGGCTAGGAACACAGGGATTCTGTTTCAGACTGCAAACCCTCAGGAAACAGATACATACATGGGTTGACTAATTGTGCTGCAAAGCATTTAATCTCTGGAGTTTTGAACTGTGTAAATAGCTGTTGGACAAGGAAGGCAAAAGGACTTTGTTGTTGAGTCTTACTTTGAGTTCTGCTCCCCATTATGGACCAGAAGTGGAATTTCTCACCAAACCTGAGGCATCTGTTGTGAGCTGTAGTCTGAGCTGGCTTGGTTGAAAGTGGAAGAAATTCTTTGTGCCTTGCTGTGAGACCCCAGGCAAACCACATCTTCAGGTTACTCTCTCTGTCCTTCATGTCTCTGGCTCTCTGCTCCCGAGGGCAGGAGCTGTTGCAGCTTTGTCAGAGACCTCCGACAGCGAGGTCCTGTGTGGGTTGGTGTCTCAGGGTCAAGTGCAAAGCCAGCAGAGGTTACTCAGCTGAAGAATTTTGCCCTGCATTCCTTCATCAATCACACTGGTAGGTCTTCTCTACTGTTGTGCGCTGCTATCACTCATTTTCTGTATGTACTTTGTTCAGGTACAGCAGCAGTATTTTCTACAAGCTCCTGATTTTATTATAATACGGCTATAAACCAAATAAAGAGCATTTTTCAGCCACTCACCAGTATAAATATTGGCTGACCTTTTCTGCTCAGAGGAAGCTTGCTCCTCTGCCTCTAGATTTTGATTTAGGATTATTTGTGGAGGGCAAATGGATGCATACATCACATCAAAATATCTGTCAGTGTAATTTCCCCTAATGAAGTATTATATGCAGGAAGGAGGGGATGGTTCAAGTAGCAGGCAGTGATTTCTTGTGATGTACAGCAATCTTTTAAGGGATACTGTGTACTAGTTGTTCATCTTCTGCAGTACGGAGCCCACTGGGAGTTGGTGGTTGTTAGTATCTGGAAATCAGACAGGGATGAGACTGCTGATACAGAGGGATATATAGCTAAAGTAATCTGGTTGGTATTTCTAGGGACAAGATAAACTTTGTCTCGTGAATGTGCAGGAAACTTTTAGTAAAACAGGCAGAAGGGAGCTGCAATATTCAGAAATGCAGGAGAAAGCTATGGGTGGTGATGTACAATACCTGATGGCCTGAAGGTATTCTTGCAACTGCTCTTGACTTGTGCCAGATTGGGGTAGGAGAGAGAAACGTTGTCACCTTCCTGGCAGTGGGAAACACCTGGGGACACTTCAGTGCCCAAACCACAACCCCAGAGGAGCTTAAGGGAAGGAAAACCCCAGAAAAGTCAGATGGCAGCAAATATGAGGCGTGGGGGCCCTGAGGTGCAAGCAGTGATGAGGGAGGAGAGGCAAGAGAATGAGCATCATTAGCATGATTGATGCAGCAAGTAGCAGGAGAGCACGAAGAGATCATTGCTGTAAAATGGCATGGGTGAGACACAGCCAGGGAATGCTGTGCACTGGAGATGGAGATGAATGCAAAATACATTCGAGAGTCAAGCTGTGTTTATTGCTCTGCTTTCAGAAAAGCACCAGGTAGTCTGGCACTGCAGTCTGTAGATGTGATAAATAGGAAGACCCTGTATTTCTGGGGCTAATAACCATTATTTGATATAATTTGATTGCCATAAAAAAAACCTCATTTTCCTAGGAGGCTATTGTAAGCATCTTAATTTTGATCAGATGAATGAACAGAGATCTGTGTGATTTCTCCAAGAATAGTAGAATACTCATTCATTGCAAAATGTTAGAGTGAATTTTTTTGCTACACAAGTGCTGTTTTAGCTGCAGTGATTTGTTTTGTGGCACGTACAGAACTCGCTATGCTGCTGTTTATTGCAAACGGCGAGCCTGGTTTATAGCAGCGCTTGCCAGCACCTCCAGTTGCTCTGACACCCCCCAAACAATAGCCAGGCTGCGATTCATTACTTTAGGCAGCTCATTTCCATATGGTAATTAGGAGCCCGTTCGTAACATACCAGCATGGGTATTCCTGAACTCATCTTATTGTTCTGCTTCCCATCGCGAGGATGACAAAGGCTCCTTACGAGCGGAGGTAGCTGGGCTTAGGCAGATTCAGCCCCTTCGCATTGCCCTGGAGAAATCGCCATCCATCACCTCCGAGGACATGACACACGGCTTGTGTCGGTATTGTGGCTTGCGGCTGGGAGCAAAACAAAGGCAGGGGAGGATCCACGGCGGCTCCGGGGAAGCTTTCCCGGGGAATTGCCGCTGGTGACTACTCGTGTTTGTGGGGACGAGGCTGGACCGGTGTGTCCCCGCGCGGGCTCCTGCCCAACTTGAGGACCAGGATGCTCTAAGTTGCCCGTGCCCCCTGTGCCGCGCGGGGAGGCGGCTGCGGCGCTCCGAGGGGTGAGAGCGGGGGGCACAGGGACCCCCGTGGACACGCGGGGTGCCACCGCCACATGGGTGCCGCCGCGGGGAACGGCCGCGCTGCCCGGGTGCCCGCGTAGGGAGCAGCGGGGTCCCCGCGGCCGGGGCGGAGCTGCCCCTCGCCCTCCCCCTGCTCGGGGGGCAGCGGGGACGGGCTAAGCCCTGCCCCGCCGGGCGGGCGCTGCCGAGCGGGGCCGGGGCTGCCGCGGGTGGATGCGCGGGGGAGAGGCGGCGGGGCCGGGCTGGGCTCGGCCGGCAGCCTCCTCCCGGGCTGCCCGCACCGCGGAGCCCCCGCCAAGGTAAGGCCGGTCGGGGAAGGGCGGTGCATTGTTCTCCGAGCGGGATGCGGGGCACGGATGGGGAGCGGTGCCCAGGGTCCCCGCGCTGTGACGGTGCGAGCGGGCACATCCCCGTGCGGACCGCCTGGTTCAACTTCGGGGTCTGCAGGAGCACGGGATCGCCAGGAAAAACCAAGCCGGAGTCGCTCGGGGAGGGTGAAATTCCCGATGGGATGCTGTAATGGGCTGGGAATCGCCGATGGGACCTGCTCTAGCTGGGGCGGTGGCGAGCACCTGGCTGTGGGGGCTGAGGGCATCCCCAGCCTCGTTCCGTGGGGCATCCCCGGCATGTTTCACTCTGCCGGGCAGGGCAGACCCACCGCTCTGGGCGTCTGCCCCTTCGTTCCTTCGGAGAAAGGAGCTGAGCAGCGCTGGGCTCAGCGCCGGCACAGGGTCCGTCAGGATCGGGCAGGCAGTGGGACAGAAATCTCGCCCTGCGGAGCGAGGAAGCCCTTCCTCTGCCTTTGTTACACTTGTTTCCCTGCCCGGCTTGGCCTCGCGGTCTCCCTCTCGCCCAGAATAGCTCCTTTCCCAGTATTGTTCTCCGTGTGTTTCCTCTCGCCTCCTTCTTCCGCCCGTCCTTAGTGCAGGTTTTCTGTAGACCTGATACCCTGACATGCATCTTCCCTCTCCCCTATGGCATTGTAAAGTCCAGATCTACCTTTTTTTTTTTGAGAGAGAAGTATCTTTTTTTTCCATTGAGTGTTTAAATTTGACTTCCATTCCATGGGTTTAAACTAAATTGAAATAAACTTCACTTAGGACCTGCTGCATAACAAGGATGAGATTTCTGTCTGCCTGGCACTTGAGATCCGTTTCAATTACACTGAGCACTGTCTGCTTTCAGGCGGGGCTTTTCTAACCGATCATTACTATGATGGAGATTAAGGTAATACTTTACCTTTGACCTCACTGCTGCCTTTTTTTATATAGGTGGGATTAGGTGGGTCTTTGGCTAAATGAGCACAACCTTGCTGAATGCAGCTGAAAACCGTTTATGTTGAACACATCGCTCTTGGAAACAAGTTTGAGAGTGCCAGAGGGTGAGACCCAGGGAGAGACCAGGTTAGGTTGTTATAACAGTGTCTCCAAAAGGGTCCAGCCCTCACCTTCTATACTGGGTTGGTTTTCAGGCACAGATCCATTTGAAAGTGTTTGTGTCTCTGCTGGAGCAGGGCAGAGCACAGCTGCTGCCAGGGGGGCTGTTGATTTTTCCTTCAGGGGTTTCTGTTCTTTAAGCACTGCCTTTATTTAGAGTTTTGCCGAATGGGAAGCAAAGCGCAGCTGAGCTCATTGTTTTAACTTTTGCTGGATTCCCAATAGCTGCAGTGAAGTAGTCAAGGCTTTAATCAATTTTTACTTGGCTATAACTTGAGAAATCTTTGAGCAGCCGCAGGGGCACTGGCTGGAGAGCTGTGTCTGCAGGCTGGGGAAGACTGCAGTGCTTTAGTTATACCTGTCTCATACAGAGGCAGGAGCATATGTTTAGAAAAATGTATGTGTTTTCACTTGTATTCTCTGGTTTTTAAAAATTACTTTCTTGAAGCTGTCCCTTTCCCTTCTTTTGAAGAGCTTATTTGCAGAAGTTAATAGTGCTTGCCTTGGAAAGATTTATCTTGGAAAGATTTCTTTCCTGCAACAGCATGGATTTCAAGGATTGGTCTGTTTTACAGAGAAATTCATCTTGCTGATTTCCTTGGACTTGCATGGGTGCAGCCACATCAGACTTCAGCCTTTTAGTCCGATTCTGATGTACGGAACATGTGAAAACCCTTAAGAATTTGCTCCTCAGTCCTTTAGAAATATGCATGTCATCTTAGTCAAAAGTGATTGTACAGAAACCTTTCAGTGTGTTAACAAGCCTGTAATTCCATAATTTTGAAAACAAGACAGGAGTGAGCAAATTATTGAGGTCTAAGAGGCAGGTGACCATTTTTCTGTGGTTTCCTGTGGGAATGCTGGGGTTGTGCTCTCTGAAGCTGGGTGTTTTCTGGGCAGTGGGATGAAATTGCGATAGAGATACCCAGAGTAAAGGTTGTCAATGCATCTGAGCTACAGAAATCAGGGCTCCTTCCTATAGACTTTGTGCTATAACATTAAAAAACCAGAACTCCACACACCACCCATGACTGGTTTTTTTCGGTGTGTTATCTGGCTCAGTCTGGAAGTGAAGTGTGGTGTGAGAAGACTCCTGTGAGGCTGGCTTTGCCACCACTGTGGGACTCTGCTGATGTGGCCGTGGTTGGGCATTCTTGGTTTAGGCAGTTCTCTTAGTTTCTGGTAATTAAAGCAACAGAAGGTAAAAAAGGAGGCCCACTGCAGGGCTTAGATGATTTTGAAAGGGATCTTGCATATATTCTGTATCCTATTTTCTTCCTCCAATGCTGCTTAGCACTGAGTGAATGGCAGGGAGGAGGGAGGGAAGGACTTGGATAAATGGAGTATTCTGGGGTCCAAGAACTCTGTTCGTGCTTGTTGCACCTTCCCAGGGAAGTGGTGGGCCAATGTGTCAAATCCATTTGCAAGCAGTAGTGTAAATTAAAGCTGGGGGATAAGCAGGTTAGAAGGTTAATGAGATGTCTGAACTTAATTGATTTTCCATACAAATTGGATATAATGTCTTTTGTTTGCTTTTTTCCCCTCCCAGGGTGCTGTGTTACAGCAGTTACATGAATATGAAGAGTAGCAAAAAGGGAGGGGCGAGTCGTGGTGGTTTGGAAACCAAGGAAACCTTGGTGTTGTACTCCTGAGAGTGGGCTGATGTGTGATTTTGGGCACTGTAAGTAGCTCTGAATTAGCATCCTGCACCTCTGTGTTTCTGGGACTCAGTACCACAGACGTGGTGATCACTGAGCCTTGGACAGCAGTGTGCCCTGGCTGTCATGCAGAGCTGTTCGGTCCCAGGGTTCAGAGAAAACTTTCATTTAGATGTGGTGTTGCACAGGCCGACCTGGGAAAAGCAGTAGAAGAGGAGCTATGATTTGTGTTAAATGATTTCTAGGTCCTGAGGTTGTCAGGCAGTGTCCTCATGAGGGTGGCACTACTTTCCATAAGCCTGGCCTGGCTTTAATATCCAGAGGAATGAAGCTGAAGGGGATGTTGATGTTGACTTTATTCATCTGACTGGAAGTGCCTGACTTAACAATGAGATCATGCTCGGGCCACCAATTTTTTCGTCCTTTCTGTGTAGATTTTTATTCCTATTGAGAATATATTTGAGTTAGTGGTTAGAGCCAGTCCAGTTCCATGGGTGAGAGGAGCTGAGATCTTCCCACTCTCTTGGTTCCTGGACAGTGCTGGTGTTGCCCAGTGCCCCTTCCAGTCTGTGCTGGTTCAGGTGACAGGTCCAGCTCAGGAGCAGCACCAGGCTCTGTCTGAGATCTGAACTGGGTGGCACAGCCAGCCCAGAGGAGCAGCACACCAGGACAGGAACCAGCTTTGGTCACCCCTTCCAAGGATGGAATGGAGAAGGAAAGACCTTGTGTGTTTTGGTTGCACGGCAATTAAAGTTATAGCTCTTCTTGAGCTCATTGTTCTGTGAGAACCATGTGGTTAAATCGCATTTCAGACCTTTCCTCTTGGATTATGTAGCAAAAGATAAAGAATAAAATAACAAATTCTCTAAGGGGCTAATACTATACTTTGACTCACGTTGTGTTTATTTTGAACTGGATTACCACAGTGAAACAGCTTTTGTGCTTAACATGGAAATTGATTGCGGGGTGACTGTGAAGAGTTGCCTGCAGACAGCAGTTTTCATAAAGCAGCTGTATTTTGATTTAAGGGTTTCTGAGCAGCCGAGGACAGCTGCAGAACGCACACCACTGCAATGAAGATAAAGAAAGATCAAGGTTTTTAGACCACCATATCATCACAAGAAGGACTGATGTGCGGCTTGGGATTGGCACCTTCACATTTGTAATCAGGCTTCAGATAAACCAGCACATGCCATATGCTGCAAGATCGGTCAATACTTAAAACTGTTTGTTGAGAATGACTCAGTCAAAGTGGAGGGCAGGAAATAGGTCACTGGACATCCTTTACATCCTTATCTTGTGCATGTCACCAGTAGTGACAATGTGTAGTTGTAGGAACAGTTCCTTGGCCAGTTAGGAGCGTGCATATCTTATTTTTTGAACAGGCTGAGCAATTTGCCCCCAATGTAATGCTGAAAACCCACAGGCAAAGCTGCTATTGTTTGGTTGCAGCCATTTCAAAGCATTAAGCCTTCCTCTTGCCCCAAGTCAAAATGCATCAGTGCTTTCAGCAATGGTTAACAGTTCTGTGCTTAAATGATATAGGTTAGAGAAGGGAGGGATTTTTGTTTTCTTTTGCTATTTAAAGCAACACAAACCTTTAAACCATAATTCCCTCAGAATTCTAGTAATTTTTGAAAAACATAGCGTGCACATCGAATACATGCAAACTGTAATTTTGGTCCTTTGTTTTCTGTGTGGACTGTTTACAGGGCAGTGTCAGGAAAGGAAATACTTCTACGTGATGGCCTCCTTGTTTAGAGCCTGAACTCTCAGTGGGTCAGCTGTACTTTGAGCTGACAAGAGATTCAGATTTTCTGCAGTTGTCAAAACTTCATTGCAGAAGAAGGGGGACGCTGAAGGGGTAGAAGAAAATTCAGTTCTACTGGGGTTATCTGTCAGTTTAACAAACTGTTATAGAAACTGCTGTCCAAGAGTGCTTGCCAAGATGCCCCAGAGCTCAAATGCGTGAAGTTCAAACTACCCAGGCCCTTCATTCCTCTGCCAGGACAGGCCTGATCACTGCTACACCCCTAAAGTTTGAAGCTGAACTTTTTCAGACCCTTTAGGTATGTGTTGAGGTAGTGTGGTTGAGTTATTGAACCAAAAGAATCCTTTCAGCTGCTGCCTGTTGGCCTCAGTGAATGCAGGTGATCAATTATTGATTATTAGTAATCAGTTCCAGTGGTCACTGCCTGGTCAGGCTCTGCTGTGTGGCCGTGCCTTCACCGTGGGAGATGGGCATGTAAAACCCTTTAATATATGTAAGAAATGTAGCCCTACAGTTTTTCTCATGCTAATGTCTGAGCCATCTTTAGTTCCTTTGAGAGAGAGCCCCATAGGCTGGTTAATCTCCCTGTATATAAATCTTTCATTCAATTAATCCTTTATTTTTTTCAGATCCCAGTGTAGGGGAGAGATGGTTTAGAAACAAATCCATTTACCTTGAAATGAAAACAAGCCCCATGCACTTGAAAGCAGAAACAAAGCACATACACAAACACATTTTTCTGCATGGTTTTGGTTATTATTGCTATGTGGTGTCAAAATAAAAGATCTCATAGAATGTTTCTCTCTGCAAAGAACTTCCCAAGAAGGAGATTGCTTTCAAGGCTTTCAGTCCTGAAAATTCTTATGGAAAAATCAAGCAACAAAAGATGCAAAATTGACAAAATCTTGATGTTCCTGAAGTGAATGGCAATTGTGAGACCAGAATTTGGCGTGGAGTTTTAAAGAAGTACCTCATTGGAATACTCTATTTATGTGCTTTTAGAGATATGGAATTGCAGGTTCACTGAAATACCAGTTGCCAGGTGTTCCAGCTTTATGAATAAATGATGTGGTTGATTTTTCCCCTCTTTGAAGTGAAGGATAAGATTAGGAACCAGACGCCTGGAATACTCAATTATTTTTAAATAGTATGTTAAACAGGTCTGCAGAAGTTGGACATCCTTTCCCTTCTTCCCCAGCAAGTCCTAGAAGCACTTGGAGAGGCATTAGAAGTATCTGGGGACAGGGACCACTTTGTCTAGTTTGGAAAGAAGCCTGAAAGTAATAAAAATAATCAGTGGATATTTCTGGGGAGTGTTTTCACTGCAGTCAGCCTGCCCTGGCCATGAGAACACAGCACAGGCTCTTGCTGTGTAGTCAGAACCTGTGGGATAATTCTGCATGGTCATGCTCACTGCACTCTGCTTGGGTTTAATGTAAGGAAGGGATAGAGGATGATGGTAGAGCAGGAGGATGCTTTAGAACAGGAAGAAAAACTCAGGTTGAAAAGCTGGAGAAGGCTCTTAGGAAAACAGGAGCAAAGGAGAGGAGAGCAGCTAGGCAGTGTCATTGTTATGGACTGGGCATGGCACAGAAGGAGGCTGCCATCTGAAATGCAGCCTGGGGCTGAGATCACAGCAGGCTGATGGATTTTATGTGACACAATTCCTCTGGAGGCATTGCAGCGCTGAATGTACAGGTTATGGGAACACGGGTCCTGCGTTTGTCTTTCCAGCCCTGCCTGGATGTTATGGAAAGCAGATGCACACATCTGGTAGCTGTTTGCAAGGGGCCGAATCCAACCAGGAAAGAAAGCAGTTCTTATAAAGGTAAAATGTCTTAAATCTCAAAAGGGGAAAAAAAAAATAAGGGGTGTGCATGTTTAAGATTAAAGATTGACATGCTTTATCATGGTGTTTGTTTCTGAAGGTGATAATGATGGAAAAATGTGTATTGGAGCTTAGGAGGATCTCCAGGCTGTCTCTAGTGCATGGAGAGTGCTTCTTACTTTCTTCTCACACTTTATCCCTGCTCTGTCTTAGTTTAGACTTCTGTTCCTTGTTTAGAAAACAAACGGCAAACCCCTCTGGATTGCAGATCCAGCAATTTAAGCATATTTAACTCCCGACACTGAGTTCCCTCTTGTGCACAATACCAAGGAAGTGTCTTTGTTTGCAGGAATGCTGCCTGACAGCAGGGCCTGGCTAAAAGCAAATTTTAAATGACCAAAATCTTAATAAACTGTCTCAGTAACATCACTGTACCACACTTGATAGCTGCATGTGGAGCAGAAATGAGAAGCGTGGGAACTGAACAGGGATGTGCTGCAGTAGGAGTCTCATAATGGGTACCATATTACTCAATTTTATGGTGAAATACACCAAGTGTTTCAAATCGCTTGTTTCTCCTCCACTGTCAAGAAAGCTTAGCAGATAGCTCATGGAATCTAACATTCTAGCAGCTAAAACACAACTGGCATTGATTGTAAACATCCTTGTTAGTGGGTTGGAGAGATGTATTGTGTAGCTAATGTAGAATCTGAAGGCCTGGACTTGGTTCATCCTTCTCCCTTCCAAAAAGTTTTTTTTAAGTCAAGGCAACAGAATTTCTTTTAACTCTGCTGTTGTCTCAAACACCTTCAAAATCAGTTGCATCTTTCTCTGATTTAGAGGTCTGTACTATGTAGAAGAGGAAGTTTGGAGAAGTAACCTCTCCTAAACCCTTCCCCAACCCCACCTGACTGTGCTTTAATGGGAGGCAGAAATGGGAAGCTCCAGGAAGAGTCTGCTTGGCAGCCTCGAGGCTGATGCATTATCTGGCACAGAGTTATGTGCTTATCTGTCAGTATTTCCCAGTGCTGACCATGAGTCTGCCTCTCTTGGCAGCAGCAGAGCTCCGTGTTTTTGCCTTCACTGCACTTACAAGAAAATCACTGTGAGGGTTGGCTGTGAGTATCTGCTGGAAACGAGAGAGGAGTCATCTAATAATGGCTTTCCATGAAACAGAAGGTGAAATGAAGTGTAATCATGCTGTGTTAGTTTGGGGCATTCAGGAGACACCAGGAAATCTGGCCAGCTGTTCCTGTAGGTAAAGACATGAACCTGATAAACACAGCAGTGTCAAGGCTTGTTCAGTTTATCCCTTAGATGAGCTGATGAACATTGGGAAGGGAGAGAAGACCTTGAGAAAACTGGCTGGGCTTCATCCAGTCAGTCTGAGAGGGAAGAGGAGGGTGTGCATACTGGGGGTTAGTGGGAGGGAAGAGAGGATGGGGGTGTGCATACTGGGGGTTACTGGGATGATACAAGAGCTTGCTTCTCCTGTGCAATCCTTGCTCATCTTTAAGTTTTAGTGAGCACTGCTTCAGTACTGCACAGTGGAGTTCTGGATGCACTATGGGTGATCTTTAGGGATGGAGATGTCGTGATTTCCACCCCTAGTCAAGGGAGGATGTGGGTCAAAGCCATGTGTGGGTGTGTGGTGGGTTTGGCAGGGAGGAGAAGGGTCTTAGCTCTGTGTATATAAATACGTCTTTAACCCTGTTTTGGAGTACTTTGAAGGTTTTTTGCTGTCTGGAGTTAACTTGGCTGCTGACTTGGTTTTTTCCACTTTAAACACAGGGGAGCTGGTGTTTAGACTAATTTTAACCTCCTCATTCTCAGCCTGAACCTCTTTTTTTAACCCAAAATGAGTAGCTTTGATGCTTAATGACAGAAAGTTCTGTTGGCAGTGCATTAACATCTTGTCTTTCAGTAGTTACACCCTGTCACAGCATCACATGCTTGTTGGGGCAAGCTACACCTCTTCTCCCTGTCTGAGAAATCCCTTTCCCTGCTCCAAACTCCTCCATAATACTTGAATGGAGCCTGGGCTTTGCAGCAGCTGAGATACAAATGTTTATTTAAATCTGAGTGTCATCTTTGCTCTCATCCCCAACATAGCTGCGTGGGATCTCAGTGGCACCAGGAGTCAGACTCCCAGTTTGCTTTAACAGTTGTTGTCTCCAGCTCTGCTGTTGGAGTACAGAGTGGCGGAGCGTGCTGTGTGCCAGACTGTGTGTCTGGCACTTCTTCTGCACAGTTGTACTTGTTTGGTTTTGTTTCTGCGAGCTGGTGGTGCTCTGTAGTCCTGTCCTCCTAAAATAAAATGTGGTGGAAGAAAAAAAACCAAAAAAAATCCGACAAACCCAGTCGAGTAAGAAGAACCATGGGTGGGACTGAGTGCAGAGAGCAGGCAGAGGAGGGACCAAAGCAAGTGGTGCTCAGTGGGGAGCAGGAGGGTGGAAATGCTCCTGAGAATGAACTGCCTGGCACTGCATCCTTAGAAATTCTCACCCCGTGAGTCCAGGTGAGTGAAAGGTAACCTGAAGTTCAGAGTCTGGCCATTGTTGTGCTGAGTGGGTGCAGTCCTGCTGCAGGCTTGGGGAGAAGAGAGGTGTTTGCTTTTGTGGCTCTTTGTATCAGCAAAGAAAGATGTGTCATTCCTTACCGTCACTTGTGCAGAAACATGAGGGTGAGCTTTGGGAGATGTGTTCTGTTCTCTCAGCTGTGGCTGCCCAGGGTGGGAGGCTGTGGACTTGTCTCCTGAGAGTTTACCAACACAACTCCTATATGACGAGTCTTTTAGAGATGTACCTTATGAAGTTGCAGGCTCAAACCCCTGCTTTGAGGTGCCAGAAATTGCATTGAATTTTTTTTAATGTGTCAGTAACTTCTACAGTTGCAGTCCAGCCTTTTAAATCTTGGATACTTGGAGTCCCTGATTACCACTGAGGTGTGCTGGCCTAGCAAGGTGTGCTGTAACAGCTGATCTTAAACAACAGTGGGCATGCTTTACTCAGTGGTGGAGCGGGTAAGTGCCTTCTGGGCACAGCAGGGAGCAGAGCAGAGGGAGGTCAGGCTGTCTGTGGTGTCCTCCACACCTGCCCAGCTGCAGAGCAGGGGAGTCTGGCCCTCACACCCCCAGATTTTAGGTATGAGCTTCCCTTTACCCCCGTGGGTTTGTATCCTCTGGCTGAAGAGTGAGGCTGAGCAGAATTACCAGAAGGCAATTCTGAGGAAATGGCCAATAAGCTATTTGCAAAAATGGAGATCCTGGTTCCTTTCAGGACTCATCTTGAAATCAGGAGATGAGAGGAGATGGAGCCAAAGGTACGAACTCCAGTCGTTCCCATTTAGAGCACACTGGTGCAGCTGGCTCAGGATCTGCTGGAGGTGCCACTGGCTGTGCTGCTGGGGTGCTCCTGCAGCAGCCTGTTCACTCTGCTGAAAGAAGTAGTTAAGTAGATTGTTTTACACAATTAACTGGAGAGAATAAGGGGAAAACAGGGTACTTGTTTCCTCTGAGGATCCTGCAGGACAGCAGGGCATAAGGGTGTATTTTATAACCAGGTGTGCTTGTGCTGTTTGGTACTAACGGGCTGTTGGTGCTGCTTCACCAGGGTCCAAGATCATACTGTGGTTAAAATGGATTTTCCTGGCAGTTTATCACTTGTGCCTGTCACCTTCCGCTGCAAAACTTGTCTGAGCACCACTCTGGGTCCTGTGTGAGAGCAGTGCTGAGCCTCAGAAGGTGTCAGGGCTGTGCTGCAGAGTGGGTGTGAGCACTGGATGGAGAGCAGGGGGATCTCTGATCTCTGCCTGGCAGCATCTCCAGCTGTTCCACCCAGCACCTCCCAACCCTCGCCCTGGAGCCATCAAACCACGGGGCCTCTCCCAAGCCTGGGGAGGGGGTTCAGAGCAGCCAGGAGTGGAAAATCCTGTTGCAGAGAAAAAGATGTCTGATAACACTCAGTTACAGCTCTGCCCAAAGCAGCTGATAATGCTTTTGGAAAAGAATGAAAGGTTTGGGAGTGGGAGGAGGTGGTGGTGTCTGATGAGGAAGTTTGTAGTAGATGAATGATAACACCGGTGTGCAGTCTGCTTTCTTCCTCTGGGGTAAAGCAGGTGGAAGACTTGCTTTCCGAAGCAATGCCCATCACCTCAGGCTGCAGAGACTTTGCATGTCCCATTCAGTCCCTGATGGCTCTGGCTCTTTGCAGGCTTTGTCTGGGTTCTGGAGGTCTCAGCCTCAGTCCTGATGCTGGTTATCTTGTTGCTTCAGCATCATTTACTCCCCAGAAAAAGAAGGAAAGGCCTTTTGGAATTAGCTCATCTTAACCCTGTGGTGTCGTTTTGTTTTTTTTGGTTGGTTGGTGTTTTTTTTGTTTGGTTGGTTTTTTTTTTGTCTGGTTGGGTTTTTTTTTGTTTGGTTGGGGTTTTTTTGTTTGGTTGGGGTTGTTTGGTTGGTTGGGGTTNGTGTTGGGGTTTTTTTTGGTTGGTGTGTTGGGGTTTTTTTTGGTTGGTGTGTTGGGGTTTTTTTTGGTTGGTGTGTTGGGGTTTTTTTTGGTTGGTGTGTTGGGGTTTTTTTTGGTTGGTGTGTTGGGGTTTTTTTTGGTTGGTGTGTTGGGGTTTTTTTTGGTTGGTGTGTTGGGGTTTTTTTTGGTTGGTGTGTTGGGGTTTTTTTTGGTTGGTGTGTTGGGGGTTTTTTTGGTTGGGGCTTTTTTTGTTTGTTGTTTGGTTTTATCCTAAGAAATTCTGTAAGTTTGCAAGCCATACTTTCAATTGTGGAATGTGAGAGGTGGTCCCCAAGGCTTGTGACTTTAAATTCAGAGTTTAATTCTGCATGGAGTATGAAAGATATTTGTGCACAGGGAGAAAAATAATGGGAAATCAAAATCAAAGCACAATCTGTTTTTCTTGTGTATTTGAGGAGTTGTAAAGATCTGCTTGAAAGGCTTCCTTGGTTTGGTGGTCTCTTACATGAGCAGGTTCTTGTTCCTCTTGTGTAGGAATTTGGAGTAATTGAGTTTTAGGGCCGCAGTTCTGAGTCGAGGGGCTCTTTACAGCACAGGCCAGGGCTGCACATGAACAGCAAAGAAAGAGGGGGTTTGCACAGGGCAGACAAAAACCCCATGACAGATGTTGGATGGGGCAAAGCTGCAGGCAGGAGCGCTCCTTGGTACGGTGTGAGGAGCAGTGACAGCACAGAGCTGAGGAAGAGAGTTTGAGCCAGCTTTGGGGATGCTGTGTTGGGGAGTTCTGGGATAAAAATCCCTGCCAGGCCCCAGGATGCTGGCCTGAAAAACGAGCTGAGTGTTCAAGGCAGAGCAGAGGCTTTGAAGCAGATTAATCTTGGCCCAGATGTACTGACAGGATCCAAGGGGTGGAAGTTTTTTGTAGTTTTAATGCCGTTCCTCAACATTAGCATCTCTCTCCTACTGACTCTTTTGGGCTGTAAGAAATATATCTGTGTTTGTAACAGTGTCCATGTGGAACTGTGTCACTTATCTTCTGGGCTATGGTGACTTTGTTTTGCTCGAAACTGGGATTTCTTTGTGCCTAAGCAAGATGTTGGGTGAGGCACAGCACCTTCCCCTGGTGGCAGAAAGGATTCCAAGGGATTTATTGGTGGTGCTTTGTGCCCTTCTCAAGGAAAAAAGGTTTTTGACAGTTTTGTGTTTGCCTTTTCACTGTACAATTATTTTAAGCCAGCAATTTCTCTGCAGCTGCGACACTCATGTCCAAAGTGAGGACGGAGAAAGACAGGAAGAAAAATTTAATTAAATTCAAATTTACCACCGTCCAGTAAATTCTCAGGGCTAATATGACACTAATATAACATTAGCAGTGGCTTCATTGCCACAAATTATGGCTTTTTTTCATGCAGGATACTTCTTTCACCCCTAAGAACCTTCTGGCATGGTTACAACTCTCCTTTTGTCTAAATAATACAGTTTAAAGCCTTTTACTGGGATAAATCTGTCCACTCTGAGTTTAATTATATTGACTAGCAGAGCCTAAAATCAATTGTGTTCTTGGTTTTGGTGAAAACCAGCAGCGAGGCCATAGCTGTCCTTCCAGACTCTGCTCCTGCCGTTAGAATCCAAACTGTTTGTGTGAGCTGGGCAGGAATGTGCTGGTATTTACTCAAATTTTGAAGAAGACACTCAGCAGAGGAATGTGCTCTGCATGCTCACCATTCTGCTAGGAAATTCTGCATATAAAGGAAACCTCAAGCAAATATTTGGAAGGCCAGGGAGACTTCAGAGGAACAGCACGTCCCCCAGATTTAGGGAGAGCAGCTCATCCTCACACATTCAGTTGTGTCTTGTCCTCTGTGCAAACTCTGTCCCAACTAATGCGGCTCCCTGGGTGGTTACAGTAATCCTCTTTATTTCATTTTAATGTCTATGTGAGTACCTGATATTCAGAATGGGATTAAGAGAGGTGAATTGCTGCTGAAATTGGTAATAACAGAAAGCAAACCTGTTTGACAGCATCTGCCCTCTGATCTTCAGAGTGCAGGTAAAAGGATTCTTAATTAACTTTTTGCCAGGGTGGGGTTAGTGTTTTTGAGAAGATTTCATTTGAGAAAGTTGCAGCATGAATTGTTGTTGCCTGAGTTAGAACAGCCTAATGAATTGCCATAAATTAGCTCCCAGCCTTTAGGGAATGTTGTATTTAAGGAAAAAAAAACTGTAAGGATTGCTCTAGGCTGAAGGGAGGGAGCTGACTCAGAGAAACTTGTTAAAGGTAAAACAAGAGTGGGTTGGTTCTCCACTTTGTTGTCAAAACACTTCCAGAAGCTCTTTGCCCTGCTCCTGTTTGGCTTTTCTGCCTCCTGTCTCCAGGAATCCCCTCCAAGCTGGTCAGAGGCTCTGGTGCAGGCAGGATGTGCCTGTCAAGGTTGTACAGGCCAGTTACTCCACAAATATTTTATGACTTGTGCCCTGGATTTGCTGCACATCCCGTATTAACAGCTAGCTGGGTGATAGAAAATGGGAGGCTGTTATGAAGCAGTGGATAATTACTCGGTTTGGGACTAAACTGACATTGCTCCCCAAGAAGAAGCCTTGGCAGATGGTTCTGTTGGTGCTGGAGTACCACAAATGGAGCTTTCCCTCAGTGAGGGCTGTGCTCTGGTGCATGGATTTGCTCTCCTGTCTCTTCTTCAGGACTGCTGATAGATGTGTCCCCTCAGCTGCTGCTCAGGAGGGTGAGCACATTGTCACCACGGGATTTACAGTGTGTCTTAATGCATACAATCCAACACCTTGCGGGAAACACGTGTGGGGGTGCTGGAGGGCAAGTCTGGAAGAGCAAGAATCCCTTGTGTTGCCAGGTTGAGAGTGGATCTGGGTGGCTTTACCTGTGGGACAGAACTAATCAGAGACACTGCTTCCCAAGAAACTGCTGTCCCAAAGCAAGGTCCTCCTCTTCCCAGACAATAAAACCGCAGGGGGTTATTTGAACGAGAGGCTACAAGTGCCTTTAACTCGGTGCAATTGCCTGGGAGGGTTGACAGGTTTGTGATGTTTGTGATTTAGTGCCCCTCTGCTGCTGTTCACTACCATGAAATTCTTGTCTTAAAGACAAGAATTCAGCTTTGCCACTCTGATGGTGATGAAAACTTTATACAAAATTTAAAGTCTTAAGTGAAGCCTGTAGAAGTTATCTGAGTAAGTTGGGTAGTTTAATACCTATCTCCTGGCAACACCAGCTCCTTAATGAGCTGATTTTCAAAAGTTCTCTGTGTGTTGGGATGGTTTTTCCCAAGAAGCTTTTTCTCAGCTTGGTTAGAAACTGGCTTGTGTCCAGAAGTATCCAAGTGGCTTTGAGTCATGGTAAAACTCCAATTTATTCAGACCTTGCTCTGGAAAAGGCCAGATATTGTCATGCCTTTTTGCTTTGGAGGTGCAAGAATTTAATCATCTGTGTGTTTGGCTTGCTGGAGGAACAATCTGAATTGCTGAATTCAGGGAGGGGAAAAAAAATAGCTGTAACATAAACCAAACAGTATTTCTAAAGGCCTGATGTCTTGACTGAATGGTTTTAATCAGCTTAATTTGAATTCTCTGTCATTGCTTAGCAAACAAATCCCTAGTTGGCTCGCAGAGATACTGAATAACTAAAGCAGGCAGTATCCCTGCCAGGGCATTCTTATCTTCCAGTTTGATTCCTGTCTGTGCACACAAGTAGGATGAAATTGGTGCATGCAGAGGAGGTAAGGGGAGCTCTTCTGCGTGAGTAGGGAGGTGCTCTTTTGAGATGCCTGCCCAGAAAACAGCTGCCTGTCTGTGAAAGGGTTTGAGGCTCCACTTCCAGAAAATAGCCTTGGGTACCTCCTCATTTTTGCTGTGCAGGTTATTTGGGTTTAAGCATGTTGTGAGCAGGGAGGGTCTTAAAGTTACTGTTACTGAGCAGGGTGGATCTTAAAGATTGATTTAAAGAATAAAAACTGCTGTTATCACACTGGCTGTGTGTTAGGTGCATGCACAGCTCTGCAGCTCTGTGCACGACCTGCCCCTTGTTCTGACAGTCTCCGGGTGAAAAGCTGGACTCCTCACCTGGCCATTGTTAGGCAGTGCTGTACCTGAGCTCACTCTTTCTGCAGCTCTCCTGCTTGCTAAGAATTATATGGAAGGTGCCAAATCCTGGAGGAGAGGTGTTGCCAGGAGGTCGGGCACGTGATCTCCAGTGGCTGTAGGGGCTCTTACCTGGCAGGCAAGCCTTGGCTTGCTTTTCCTGGGGGATCCCAGCACTCCTGAGGTGCTGGCAGCTCTTACCCAGCCCTGGGGAGGAGGTGGCCATGGGCTGGCTGCAGCTCCAGATCAGAGTGTGGTAAAGCAGGAGGTTTGGACGAATTGGTGCTGCATGAAATGGATGCAGATGGAAGGGAGGAATCCCCGTGGCTGTGGGGAGTTGACAGGCAGATACTTGTCCCGTGCTGCAGTAGTTGCAGACCTGCTGATCTCAGTCCTCTCATCCCAAAAGTGTGTAAATGTGGGCCCTGAGCCAGGATTAAACCTGAACTTTGTAACAATATCGTTCACTGCCTCACTTGAAAAGCAGTTTCTCTTCACAGGCAAAAACCTGCTGTTGGTGTGTCTGAGGTGAAGGTGGCCAGCTCACATGGGTGTGCAGGAATAACTGCACAGCTGCTCTCCAGGAATTCCCATAAATTTAGCTGCTTTTGCAGGTGGTTGTGTTGGTGGCACAGCCTTGTGTGTGGGGAGGCTGTCGTTTTCTGATGTCCCTGTGTTTCTGAAAACTGACCACTAAATTCCCTGGTGGTGTTAAAAGGAGAATTCATTCTCAAGGCTTTCCAGGCACATCGATGCTGTTGTGCAGGGATGTGTGCCAAGGTGTTCTCATTCAAGCTGTTACTGAAATCTGACACTGTTTGGAGCTATCTGGCTTTCAGGGTTGCTCTGAACCAATGAACCTGGGCTGCTATTTAAATTAAAAGGTTGCTTAATGCAGAGATCTCTCTTAAAATCTAAACCAGTATCCAAAATAACCCCAGAAAAAGTAATGCTGCTGCTTTGAGGGAGGAGAAATATGACAGAGCAGTGTCTGTGCCTTTGCTAAATTATACAGGGAGCAGGAAAACTGGTGTTTACTGATGCTTCTCTGAGTTATGACCACATTATCCTGGTGCTGCTGGGCATGGCGAGTGCAGCTGAGGGGATACAGTTTCCTTAATGGCTCTGCTGCTCTGCAGTGATCCACTCACTGGAAATCTTCCCATTTATTTCACTTGCTGCATACAATCTTTGCTCTCAAACCATCTTTTCCCTCCTTGTTTTAGGCTCTGTGTTTTGGAAACTGTCACAAGGTATTTTCAGATTAATCTTTCTCTCTTCTCCCCCTGCAGCCTCCTCATCCTCACCACGGTGTGGTCTCTGGCTCTCTTTGTAGCTCTTTTGCTTCCTACATTGCTGAGACAAAGGAAAACCCACCTTCTGTAGGCTGGTTTCAGGCCAAGCCTGCCTTATTTAAAATTAGTGTGGGCACTTGCCAGAAAGGAATCCCAGGTCTCAGTGTTTGAATTGCATGGTGCTGGCACTGGGTGTAAAGGGAAGAGTGAGACGATAGACAAAATGAGTTGATATTTTCATGTCTGGCTGTGTATTTACAGGACATGAAAGTTCATAGCCGTGCAATGGGAACCAACATGGGTAAGTCAGATAAATTCTGCTGGCAAGCAAGAGCAGCAAGCACTGTTTTTCCCAAAAGGGTTTTGTTTTATGAGGATGTTCGTGGCATGTGTTGTGCCCATGTCAGTGGATGTGAAGAGCAGGTGAGTGCTCTGCTGACATCTCCTTGGTCCAGGAGCAGTGTCTGTGCATATTGCAGGGCATGTCCAGAAATCATTTCATAGCCTTTTCCTTCATTTAGGATAGGGTAAGCAATATTACAGCAGCAGGGAAATGTTGCAGTGGGTGTTCTGTTGAATGGCTAGGTGTGCTTTTTGGGACAGAAAGCTCATCAGTGCTCTGACTGTTGGTAATGGGGGTCCTTTGCCTGCACAGGTCGGTATGTCACTGTGGCAGGAAATGAGGAATATGATGGTGAAGATGAAGAAAATATACTTTTTGTTTTTATGGTGTCTTCTGATGTCTATGGCTCTCTGTCCTGGGGATTTAACATTTCAGGACAATCCCTTTTTCCTGGGGGTGAGTGCCTGGCCCTGGTGGATGAACAACTTGCCAGGCATCAGGTGTTGGCCACTCCTGCTCCTACACAAGCTCCTGGGGACAAGGGGAATCCCCCCTGCTTTGGGCAGTTTGTGACATTGACTTGCTGCTGGACCTCATCTGCAGCTCCTTGTGGCAGCTGTGCTTTCTGCCCCTGATTTGCAGAGGGATGGGCTTTTGTTTCCCCTCCAAAGAGACCTCTGGAGGACTGCTGTGCCTGGGCTGTCCCAAACACATCCCCTGTTTAAAGGACTCTGCCATAGATGCTGCACCTCCTGCCACAGCAACAGCTCCACGCTTTGCACCTGTAGTGAGAGCAGTGGGGAACAAGTGCCACTGATGTGACAGAGTGCCACCAAGGCGAGCAAAGGCCATTTCCTCCAGGATCCTCGCTCCTGGATCCGTGCATGCCTCGGCAGGAGCGCAGAGAGCGAGCCCTGCCGCAGTCTTTGTTCCTGGTTTATTGGACCTGTCTGACAGCAGGGCTGGGATTTGCTCTGCCAGGGTTTCTGCTGTCTGTTTAATAGGTGCTTGTGGGCATCTAATAATCAAATCCAAAATGAAATGCATGAGGAGGTGAGGCTGCAAGCAGGAGATAGATGAGCTTTCAGCTGGGTCTGCGAGGGATTCGCGTCCCTGGGGATGTGTGTTCATAAATGCTGAGCTTGTTGATGGCACAACAGAGACATAATTACAGGTCTGTTCTCTGTCACAGCTGTGTTGTCCTCTTGTACAGACCAGGCATAAATTTGGGGTTCCCAGGGGAAAATCTGAGTAATTATGTGTGTGTGTATTTTAATGTTACCACGTAAGCGAAAAGGAAGAATTTCCCACTTTTTGCTACCACGTATCAAGCCTGTCTTTTTCCCCCTGCTCCTTTGCCAGTAGATGTGGATTTTACTATTTTAATTTCAACTATTCTTTCCTCTCTACAAATTGACGTTCTGTATTTCTAAACTTTAGAGGGTGCCTTTTTCTGAGTCAAACCAGCAGGATTTGTACTTTCTTGCTCACTGCATCTGCATGTATCAGAAGTCAGCAAGTCATCTGATACTTTTTTCCCAAAAATGTATTTTTCAAAAAAGGTCATGTAACAATTTCCTGCAGTAACGATGGTTTTAAATAGAAGCCTCACTTGGAGCTACTGAACCTCAAAGCATAATGCCACCAAAGACTGTAAAATAAGAAGGTGGGGTGGTGTGTAAATTTCTGTGTTAAATCACATAAAGCCAGAGTCCCTTGAGTATCTCTAACGCTCTGTGATGGATGAGAATTTCCCAAAATAGACATTTGGATTTTTTCTTTTTTGAAAGGACTTTGTCTCACCGTGTGACTGCTGACAGTGGTGCATAAAAGCAAAACATGGAGTGAGCTCTTCTCTTGGTTCTTCCTCTGGCAGAGGAATAGAATAAACACTGTGTTGAATTCATATGCTGTATTTCTCACTGGGGCAAACATTTAAAACATTTGGGAGGAGAAATTGAGCCTGGCTGCAGCTCTCTTTGTGGCTGTGCAGAGAACCTGGTTTGATTTCTGTGAAGACACTCAGGACAGAAAATGGAGATTGAGCTCAGAGCATCCCCTTCCCGAAGACTCAGCTCACAGGAGCATTGTTCTGCAATTCTCTTTGTGTTACTCTACTTGTGGCATACAGTTGAAAACAAGAAATTAAAGCTACATTTGAATTTTTGCTTTCCATGTTCTCTTTTTTTCCTGTGCCTTTACAAGCTTTGCAAAGACTTTGAGCTGTGTTGGGAAGTGCAGCAAAATAAGGTCTGGATCCTTTTGGTCATCCAGCAGGGAATGTGTTAAAAAAAGACTTTGAGCTGTGTTGGGAAGTGCAGCAAAATAAGGTCTGGATCCTTTTGGTCATCCAGCAGGGAATGTGTTAAAAATATCATGACAGGCAGTGCAACAGCCAAGGCAAAGCACCACGGCTTGGTGCCCATTAATGGAAAATAAACAGCTTGAACTATCATGTCAAGTCCTAGAGAGACTGAGGTGCCCAGTGTTCTACACTGTTCAACAAGACACTGCTTCAGACAGTCCATTGTCTCAGAGCGTGCCCTGAATTTGTGTCCCTTGACTGTAAAGGGTGTGGGAGTGCAAATCTGAGGACATTGACCACCCAGTGGGAAAAATTAAAGTCCTGTTCACAGACTGGAAAGTGGTCAGACAGGGAGGGGAGTGTGGGCCACAGATCAGGGAGAACTTCAGATGGAGCAAACCAAAGTTGGCTGTCACCCATCAAACTTATAGACAGTTTAGAATCCAGACTCTGATTTTGTTGAAATTAAAAGGGAGAAGCTTTTATTCCTTAAGAAAAACAGGGAAAACTTCTTCTGTGGCGAGAGGAGCCTCATGTCTGTAGGTGGTGTCATAATGCACCATATCAGGACATCTAAATCCAAAGTGGCATCCTCAGCCGCAGTCAGCCACCTTCTTTTCTGCTATAAATAATGAATCCCTTTTTTAGCAAGAGTAGTCCATTGGGGAAAACTGATCAAGGCCATTTTCAGGGTTTTGGAGATTTTAATGTGTTTTCCAGCTGGGATGCTTTGTCTGCTGTGCTGGTCCTCCAGCTGAGCTGCTCTACAGTTGGTGTGACACAGCTCCAGTGCAGTGTGGTCACCCTGCAAAGCTTGTGAGGGACTTGGTTTGTGTCGTGTCTCAGGCTAAGGACTGGAGAAATCCATGAGCAGCTTCTCACCCATTGCTTCCAGTGAGACAGCAGTAATCTGAAACACCCTCCCTTTGCCTGTGTCAGGTATGTTTTACTATTTCAGATTTGAATGGATCATTATTTCGTTGTAGGTTGGTCTGTGAGGATTCACTGATTGTTTGTAAGGCACTCCGTGATCTGTTACTAAGATAAAATCATGTTTTCTTATAGCTGTGAAAATGTAACCTGTGCTGAGTTTGAAAGCAATAAGGCTTCTTCTGTCAGGCAAGCTTTTCCTGACTCTGTTCTTAGGAGAAATTACTTTTCAGGAGTATTCTGTTACACGAGGTCATGTGGGTGGGAAGACTCTCAACTCTGATGCTGCATCAGTCTGAGAAATTAGAGGTGCTTGGAAGTGCAGTGATTTTAAACAGTTCTTGCAGGGAAGGTGTGGTGTTAGCTGGTAGCTCTGCTGAGGGGCAGTTTGAGACCCTTGAGATGTCACTTAAGTGTCAGGCTTCATGTGAAGGGGTAGTAGGGGGGGTGGAGAAGATTGGGGCTGCAGTGATAGGTGCTTCACCCTGGCAGTAGCTAAAGAACTGCTTTCAGACTTGGAGCACTTTTACTGATACTGCTGGAGACAGCAAAGCACAGCTTGAATGATCAGAAGCTCAATTAGCAAATTTAGATGGAAGGGAACTGTTTCTATTGTGCTTTGTGAACAACATCAGCCAATAAAGAGGGGTTTGTATGTTATGGAATGGTTTGGGTTAAAGATCATCTGGTTCCAATGGGCAGGGACACTTTCCACTGTCCCAGGTTGCTCCAAGCCTGATCCAGCCTGGCCTTGGACACTTCCAGGGATGGGGCAGCCACAGCTTCTCTGGGCAACCTGTGCCAGGGCCTCACCACCCTCACAATAAAGCATTTTTCCCAATATCCCATCCAACCCTGCCCTCTGTAAGCCTGAAGCCATTCCCTCTCATCCTCTGCATCCCCTGCCCTGGGTGGCTGCAGAGCAGTGACACGTGCTGTGCTTGCTCATCTTGGTGGGTGCCATCACTTTAACTGCTTTTCTCATTTTAATTTGCTCTCCCACTCCAGCTTTGGGCTTTAAATACTTGCAACTGGAATGGGATGGGTTTTGATTAAAATAAACATGATGCAGCAGTTAAGCATGTGATTACAGAACTTGTGCTCCCACCATCAGTAGGTGGGTTTAAGCAAAAATGGGGGTGGGTAAAAATGGAACCAATTTGTATTTAAAAAAAAAAAAAGTTCTCTTCAGGGCTTTAAATCAGTTTGTCAGATTTCTAAGTACTTTGATTCCAGCAAAGGTTTTCTTTTGGTGCCCTAAAATCAAAATGAAGCCAAAAATCACAGGACTGAATTAATTATTGTTGAGTTAAATCTTTCAAGTAGTACTGTATAAACACTTCAGATCCAGAGGGGATTACAGGCAAATACTGAGCTGATGGAACAGTTTAGGGATGTTCTGAATTGCAGAACAGGCATTTAGAAAGCCCAGAGGTGCAGCTCCAGAAATGCTGGGAGAGCATGGAGGGAAGGATGAGGGAGCTTAGGGCAAACAGCTGAGAAGAAACTTGGCTGAGCCTGCAGAGACTGAATGAGAGCAGAGGAAAGAGGATGGCTGAATGTCTCTGTCAGGCTTTTTACCCCTGCTCCATCCTGTCCTTTCTCAGGTGCTGCCAGTGATGTTTGCAGTGCTCCATTTGCTCGGTGGGGTTTGGCGTGTTTCTGTCAGGAGCTGTAGGGTGGGTGGAAGCTCTGGCTGCTCCTGGCAGCAGTGATCCCGAGCAAACATCTTTGTATGGATCTGTTTATTCATCTGGGAAATGAGCATCAGCCATAGCAGGGAACTCAAATCGACTGATCACCAAGTGCTTTGGATGGAATTTTACTTTGGTTCATTCTCAAAATAGAGTGGGGTGTGAAATTGTGTGTTACCATGGTGTGGCACAGATCACCTCATTGTGACAGCAGGGGAGCGGAAGAGAGAACTCTTAGTTGTTTTTTGTGGTGAAGGAGAATAATTAATGTATTGCTTAGTTTTTAATGCTGTATGAGGACAGGTATCAAGTGCCAGAATCTTTCTTGTACAAGACAAATGGGTTCTTTATCCTCTCTGTCTGCAGTAAGACTACACATGATTAAATAATGGCTTCATTTCCCAAAGAACAGTAGATGAATATGAAGTCTCTATCTTCCCTGTACAGGCACCTACACAGATTTTATATTTGTTATAGAAATAATTTGAAATGTTACTTTGTTTTCCTAGAATTTTGGAGTTTTTCCTCTGTTTAAAATGCTTTGACTGCTCTGTTCTCATTTTTACCCGCTGTGACTAGTGGTGCAAGCTCCCTGCACAGTTAATTTCCTTGGATGATTTATTTACCAGTGACACTGCAGAGCCCTTGACATAGTAATTGCAATGATGTGATCATCTAAACATCAAAGGCAGGAGCCCCTGGTTTCTCATCTCCCTCATGCTGCTGCACCCCTCCCACCTCTCCCTTTGTGCTCCCTCTTTGTTGCTTTAGTCCTTTAGGGGAAGGAAAGAATTATGTCATAATTGGATGAGAACTGGGAAGTGCTGGAGTAGGTTTCTGTATGTAACTGCTTCCCTGGCTGGCTTTGGTCAGAGGTGCCAAAATCTCCGCTACATCACTTGGGCTTTGCTGTCCCCATGTCCCCTGCCTGACCCAGTGCTTTAACTGCCTGTGTCCCAGCAAAGTTGTGCTGTAGCTGGGCAGAGAACACGGCTGGTGCCTGCTCTGCCCCTCCTGGAGATGGAGTGGGGGTGGGTGAGTGGGGAGAGCCCTGGTTTTCTTCTTCCCCATCTGGTTTTGCATCTTCAGCAATCAGATGAGTCTTGTGCATGAGGGGAAGGTGCTCAGCCCTTCAAGACCTGGCTGTTCTCCAGTCCTCCCACTGCTCCCTGCAGCTGATCTGAGAATCACTGCCTTTGGAAAAGCCCTGTAGGACCATCGAGTCCCATTATTACCCCAGCACTGCCAGCTCCACCACTAAAACACAGCCCTAAGCACCCCACCTACATGTTTTCTGAACATTTCCAGTTTCTTGGATTTTCTCTCTGCCTGCTGCCCAAGAGCCCAGTCTGGGCTCAGCCTCTGCAGTCTGCAGCAGAGGCTCCTTGAGGCTGGGCCCAGCTCAGACCTCTCTGTCCTTGTCACCTGTGCTTGGTGGAGCCTGTCCCAAGCAGAAGTGCTGCTCTCCCTACCTGTGACTGACCCTACCTGGGTCTTCAGAGCAGTCACCAGTGCACCCCAACGTGTGCAGCTGATACCTGGGTACAGTGATTGCTGCAAACCAGAACCTGAGCGTGCTGGATAAACACGATGTGCAGCTCCTGGAAATGTTCTCTACTTCCCCAGCCCTCCTCTCTTTGCTCTCTTCTTTCATATAAGAAAATACATCTTGTGAGAGAAGGTGCTGGCAGGGTGAAGCAGAATCAGAACAGATTCATTCAGCAGGAAGGAATTTTAATTTTAAACCTGCTTCTGCAGGAAGTTCGGTACCTCAGAGATGAGGCTGGTCTGGTTGGGGTTGAAGAGCTCCTCTCTTGCACGCTCTCCTGTCAGTTGCTGTGGGGCTGGGCAGATGGTGCAGATTTTCCTCCCTTTGCTGTCAGAGTGTGGTTCCCTCCCAGCTCTGCAGCCCCACTCCAGCTCCTGAGCTCAGTGGGAGCCTGGGATGCCTCTGTCTTGAGAACTGGCTCCCAAAGAGCTGAGTTTTGGAAGAGGCCCCTCAGCAGGGAGCTAAATGTTAATATGGGGGATTAAAGACCGCCTGGAAGGTGAAAGTCTGACAGCTAGTGTTGAAGTGCTAAATCATTGCTCAAGGCATGCTGGTTTCACCAATTTAAGTTGAGACCATTAATTAACTTGTTCTGGGAGTGTGCACACCTTATTTAAGCAGCTTTCTGTTATTTGGGAGGAGTACAGAAAGGGGAGAGTACTAGCAAATACACTGATATTTCTTTATCTTTTGAAAAGCAACTGGAAGCTCCAGTTCCTACTGAGAGCAGAGTGGGGTGAATTCCCACTCCCAAGATAATGTACTCTGGGATTTGGAGGGACCAGCTGACCCAAGGCAGTGCACTCAGCCCCTGGCACAAATTCTCTCTCTTCCCAGACAGCAGGAGCCAAGGCTGCTGCTGCTCCATTACATGCTAATAGTCTGAGAAATAAAATACAATTATTAGTTGAATTGTTAAATGGACCTAGAGCCTGAATCAGAAATTGCTTTCCAAGAGCAACTGGAGCATACAGTAACAAAACAAAAAAAAAGGAGGCAAAAGAAGGATTACTGTAGGGTTTATTTTTTTATGTGTATGCTTAAGAACAGTGCAGTGGACTGTTTGGTAGAGGGAATGTAGCTCTGGATGAGGCTGGGATGTAGCTGTGCTCCAAGCTCTGGAGCTGGCTTTTTGTGTGCAGTCAGGTCTGTGCTTCAATTCCATTGTTATAAAGGAATGGGGTCCATGAGAAGATGGCAAAATCTGTCAAGTTTAATGTGGTCTTTTGCACTGCAGCTAAATATCACTGTGTTTGGCCCAATACGTGTCAAGTCCAGCATTCCAGCACTGCCATCCTGGAGCAGAATGGGTTCTGTTCCTCTGATCTGGCTGTTGAGTGCTTCAAAACACCCTGCAAGTCCTGGGGGTGCATTGGGAGGCCTTGTGGGTAAAGCTCCCCTCTCCCAGGGGGTGACAGGAAGATGGGATGGGATGGAAGCAGGTCCAACATGGAAAAAGCCTGGGACTTTGCTAGGTGCTGGGTAGCTTTACTGCAAATTTTGGTGTGGGTTGTGTCCTTTTGTCTCTTAGTGAAGGTGGTAGGACACAGGGAGCAGCCAGCCTCTACTTGTTCCCCTTCAGAGGGAACAAAGATTTTGCTGGGAGACAACTGCCCCTACTCTGTTCTAAAAGAAAGTAGGCCAGGAGTGTTTGAGCTTGTCTGCAGAGCTGTGGGTCAGTGTGGAATCTCCTCTTCCCAGAATGGAATGCACGGTGGGGTGTGGAGAGAGAGGATGTTTGGTTGTGAGGGTTTTGTTTATGCCAGAAGCTTGGCTGGGTGAAGGCAGATGGAAGTAATTTTAAGGGACAGGAGCCAGCTGACAGTTGTGTCTTCATTCAGAACAACTATGGGCCAGCCAGTCTTCAGAGGGAGCTTTTGCCCTAACCCCTGTCATTTAGTGGTTGTTCTGTGTCCTAGGAATGAGTTTTTATATTCTCTCACTCTCTGCCCATGGTGTTTTTAGATGCTGCTGCAGTTCAGCCCTTTCTGGTAATCACAGAATGACAGATCACAAATGATGGGGAATGATGATTTCCATGATGTTTGCAGCTCTTAAAGGGTTGTGGCCCTTTGCTTTTGATTTCTTACTTCTTAAAGTCCACTCCTGGAGTGTTGATATTGCAGTAGCTGCTCTCCCTTTGGTCAGTTTGTGAATCTCAGGGCAGCTGAGGAGATCCTGGAAATAGGAGCCTCAGAAGGCAAATGGAAAGAAGCCCAAGATGATGATAACTGTATAATGCATTTCTCACTGCTTTGTGCTGTCTTATCCCAGACAAAGCTTTATCTTTCATCCCATAATTATGTGATTCCCTGTAGGCAGCTTAAAGTGAGCTTTGGAAAGTCGATAATTTTATCTATTAGATGCCTCGTATGATCTCTAAGTGCAGACATGGATACTTGAAGGAAGGTTTTGAGGGCAAATTCCTGTAGTTTCACTGAACTTCAATACAAGACTCAATTGCTGTGAGCCTGTTTAACAGGATTGTCCACATTTGCATTTGTGATAGGGTTGAGTAATTCGCTGTTGGAGGGGGCTGCTTTCCCTGCCTCCTTCCCTTTCAGCTTAAGCTCTTTGAATGCATTCCTCCAAGATCCTTTTCTTTTACTGTACCTGTCCCAGACAATGAGCAGAACCAACAGCTGGCATTTTTTCATCTCTACTCTTTTGAACTCAATAGGCATTTAAAACGTGTCCAATTTGTTTCTGCTTGTCATCATCTTCTAGGCTGTGTTATGTGCAATGGCTCATACTAAAGGAAAATAAACTTTCAAAGGTGGTGAAGGGAATAGATGTTTGTCCAGGCTGAATTCAGCTGCTGCTGTGTAGGACAGCAATGGCAAGGAGTGGCTCAGCAGTGTGATTCAGGGTGCAGAGATCACCCAGACCAGTGATTACAGAAACCAAGTCCATTCATTCCTCAGTGCTGCCTGAACCCACTGCCCACACTGGAATGTGGCCTTTCCCTAAGGAAAGGGAAAAAGAGCAAACTTGTGAGCCGCAGGCTAAAGCAAACAGATAAGAAGCTTTGAAAACAGATGGGACTGTTTTGAATCAAATCCTGGAAGGGGGAGTGAACAGCATTGGGGGCTCATGTGCGAGGGGGATGACTCACTGCTGTTGTCATCGAGGTCTCCTCTTACAGGATTAGTGATTATTTCCCAAAAACATCATTTGTCAGAACCCAAATTGGAGACAGAAGTCTCTAACCTGAGACCCCTTAGCTGAGGCACAGGGGAATTTCTTCAGCCCTGACTCTTGCTCCAAGGCTCTGGAAGGGGGGGAACCCTCAGTGCTGCAGAGGGTCCTGCAGGCTGTCAGGGCTGGAGACTCACCAGCCCAGCTCCTTGGAAAATTACAGCCATGAGGAACCCAGTGGGATTGTATTGGTGCAGAGATGAAGTGAAATTGCTGGATTGGTGTTTGGAGGGGAGAGTGCCTCTAATCCTGAAGTGCCTGACACTGTGAGAAATGGGGTTTGGAGCGTGCTGCCAGCTGAACCTCTGCACTCCTCTCAAAATACTTTCCTTCCTTTTCCCCCAGTAACTGGGAGTTTGGAGTTGGTACCCTGCAGACTGGCCCATCATAGGGTACATAGGGGTGTGTGCTAGAGAGGGACCCTGCAGCATCTCATAATCCCTGGTCCTGGTAGGACCTGATGGGCTTTTAGGAACAGCTTGTCCTTGCTGAGTCTTTGCTAGATCTAATCTTGAGTGTAGCCTTGAGCTTTTATTTAACTACAACAGAGCAGAGCAGTGCTTTGGTTAGAAGAGTGCTTCTGGATGGAAAAATATCTGAAAATTTCTTAAAAAACGCCCCTACCAAAACCCCAAAAGAAATCACCAAACCCCTACCTCTGGAGGTGTCACGGAGCAGAAGAAATGAAGAGTTGTCATTTGCTGCACAGGTACCTGGTTGGGAGGCGTCACCTGGAGAATGTAACACCCCTGACACACAGCACAGTCACAGCTCTGCAGGAACACTGATTTTTCCTCCCTCGCTTAATATGGCACAGGCTCCCAGCTGTGCTGTGTATCAGAACAGCCTCTTGAGAGATTGTGCTCACAGCTCGAGTCGAGCCCCTCGTTGCCTTGTGGGGCACTGCAGATTAGTGCTGGTGCAAGATTGGGCTCTTACCACAATCTCAGCTATTTAATTAAATCAGCGTGGAACAAAACCGGGAGAATTAGTTAAAAATAACAACTCTCGGAAGTACAACTTGTCTTTTTATTAGGCTTGTCCTCACTTTCTCTGCTGCTCTGATAAGAAGGATGTTCTCCCTCTGGGATAGAGGGAATAAACTGGTATTGAACTCATTTGTTGGGGCATTATCTGTTAATTAATTTTGAACACTAATCCTGTCCCCGTGCACTGTTTCTTTTTCTCCTGGTTGTAGAATGTGCAGTACAGTTCTGCTCAAGGAGAGGATGGGCAGCTGGTGCTGTTACAGGAGGGGGGAGGTTGTGTTGTCCCCTTGTCCCCAGGGCTGGGGGAGGTTTTCCCTCGCCCTGTGCTGCTGCTCACTTTAGGGAAGGTGGGAGCTTTCCAGGAGCCCACCCAGACCATGGAGAACTTAATATTCACCTCAAACAATGCCCTGAGCCTCAGCTGCAGCCTCTTGCTGCTGTGAGTCCCCTGAGGGCAGGGAAGGGGCTGGTCCCTGCATCCCACAGGGAGCTGGCACTGCTGGCAGGGACTTTGCCCCCACAGTGGGTCATGAGCCCTGTGTCAGTCCCAGCAGTGCCTGTGGTCCTGCACGGGGCAGGAAAGCACTGCCAGAAAATTATTTTAGTTGAGAAAAACAAAAAGTATCTTTTTTCTCTAGATATTTCTCTTTTTAGAATAAACTGAAAGAATACTTGAGCCTCTCGACAACATGAGCTGGTTTCTTTTTTGTACCCAGACTTCTGATGGAAGACATTCTGTTTTTAAGTGGTCTCTTTAATCTGATGGGAAGTTTGCCATTCAAACAGGAGAAAATGTGGACTCTCTTTAATCATTTTTGATTAAGTGATATTTTTTTTTTCCTATTCTTTTAGTCCTTTCTCTGGCCCAGGAGTTACTGCTGGCTGCCCCTGCATCCTGCTCATTTAGCTTTGCCCAGTCTTTCAAAATCAATATGTGCTGCTAAATTACTGGAGTTGGAGAATAAAATAAAAAAAGAAATCCAATATGAGATTTTGGCATGTAAGTATTGCTTATAAAGTCCTAGCATGGTCTTTAATACAAGCCATCTTGCTTTCTCATTTCTGGTGTATACATAAGTGTCCATAAGTGAAAATCCCTGTTCAAGGAAAGGAGTAATAATATTCAGCAGTTCTGGAAAAGGGCTGGTTCTTCATTCTGTCCAAGTTTCTAAGCTACTGCAGGTGTCTCAGGCAGTGACTTCATGTGCTGCCCTGCAGATTCTTTCCCACAGTGGCTCACTTTTGAGTAACAGAGTGAAGTGTGACCTCTGTCCTGTCATCTTGCTATAAGTTCAGGTGGATTAAGAGACAGACTGGAAAAAATGTGTATGAAACAAATCCCAGCTTGCCAATGTTCTCTTAGAATGCATAGAGCAGGAAAACATTAATTACATGGTGGCTGTGGACAAGACTGATTTCTCACAGGGGAATTCTTGGATACGGTGTTTCACTCCTTAAAGCAAGGAGACATTTGGGATCTTACATTTGGGATTGCATGTGAATTTTGGGACCATGATGGCCTTGAAGAGCCGAGAGCAACTTACAAGGAAGAAAATTGTCCTCTTCTTATAAACCAATGTTCTTTTTGGCAGTGTATTTTAAATTACGTTCCTTTCTAGTCCGAGAGCAATTTTCTTCTAACAGAGATCAATTTGTGAAGACTTTCATCTATAATAAAACTGAATTTGGTTGGTTAAAATGTGGAGCAGGATGACTGAAGGGCAATTCCTGCTGAGATGGGGTCATCCACGGGGCTGTGCTGGGTTCAGGCCCCTCCAGAACCATCTGTTGGCACTGGAGGGACTGACCCAGCCGGGAAAGGCTCCAGGAACTTTGGGATCAGATTGCTGGTTCCTCACATAAATAACACATCGTCAAAAAAGGGTCCACCGGGAATATCTGATCTGTTTTAACTATTAAACTAAGCAAATCAGTCCCAGTAGAGGTTATTAAATCCTGGTGAGAATTTACACAATCTACCTTAAATCCCTATTCCCATGATATTTCCTAACAGGATAAGGTATTGTTGCCATACAAAGGCAATTACGCCATGGTAAGCATTTACTGTAAATACCTAAAATGCAGAGCAGGTCTCCCAGCATTGGGGTTTGATCTCACATTTCTGGCATGAAGGAGTTTAGCCAGTGAGGACCTGGGTATTCCCATGGGAAAGGGGAGTTTCCTGTGGTGCTGTTGGTTCATAGATTTATATTTTTCTGGTATAAGCAGGAAAACAAGGTATAAGCCTGGATTTTTTTTTTTTTTAATGCATGTGAATTGCTGGGATTTTTTATGAATTGCTGTTTTTCTCCTCTGTAGATAGCCAAATAACTCCCTGCCTCTCTCCTGGGGTTGTGGAGAAAAATTTAGAGGTTCTGCTGAAAAACCTGCATTGTTCAGTAAATATTGGCATTTTGTGGGGAAAACCATCAAACGCAGGGTTTGATATTGGAGTTGGTGAGGGGATTTGAGCAGTCAGGGTGCTGGGAGCAAGGAGTGTACCTGTGAGAATGCACCTCTAGCATAACTAACGCATGATTTACCAGGCAGTGAGATACCACCCAACAGTGAGATGTCAGGCCTGATCCTAACCACAGTTATTGCAATAAAATCAGGACTGGTCCCCTTCTGATTCCCAGAAGTACTCCAAGGCTCCCCCCTTCTATCTATAAAATTCCCACTACCTACATAACTTTTTATGACCTCCCCATCACTAAACCCCACACTACTACTAACCACCATGGCTGTTCTTTCCACAGCTTTAGGTGGGTGAATAGGACTAAACCAAACACAAACCCAAAAATTCCTGGCTTTCTCCTCCATCTCCCCCCTAGGTCGAATAGCCATCGTCACCTACAACCCGAAGCTCACCCTGCTAAACTTCTATCTGTACACCCTAATAATTGCAGCTGCTAATAACTCAGAGTCTCAGCCCCTGTCTGAGCAGAGAACAGAGTGTCAAGTGTTTTATTTCTCCCGTATCACACTGTCCCTTCTGAAATCACGCAGTTTGTCTGTTTCTGGCGGAGGTTTGGGGTGTGGGAGCTGAGTGCTGGCTGCCCTCTAGTGAGGCACTGCCCGGGATGAAGAAATAAATCCCTGAGGAGCAGAGCTCGGCCGTCGCCGCTCTCCCTCCGCGGCATCACCGAGTTTTTGATCAGCGTAATCCTTCTAACCTCAGCCTGGTGATGCTCCGCCTTCCTGCTGGCGATCTGATCGCGGGCTGATTCCTGTGGGTGTGAGAGGGGGAAAATTCGCCTTTGCTGAAGAGCATCCCCACCGCAGGAGCTGGGAAGGTGTCTGTGGGGATGTGGTGTTTGTGTAATAAAATGTGATAAAATTGTGGAGAGGCTTTGAACGGCTGCTGAAATGCATCAGTGTGCTGGGGCAGGGTCTGCCCTGTGCTGGGAGCCCCCTGCTCCTCTCAGTCAGGACGGGCTCTGGGCACCACATTGTGCTGGCATCCCTCTGTGCCAACCACTCACGTGGAAGAGTTTTGCTTCCTGTCCATAGGGCTGGAATACTTCAAGATGGACTTTTTTTATCCTGAATTTCTCTGGCTGTTTGTACATTGTAGTACAACACAGTGGTGTGCACGTGTGTGGGGAGGGTTGAAACTGATGCGAGTGCTGCCAGCTGCCACCATCATCTTTATGGTCACTGGGATTAAAAATACAGTTTTGGAGATGAGGTTGGCAACCCTGCGGTCCTTGGGGGCCAGGGCTGCCCAAGCAGTGTGGGCAGCATCCCCGTGTTTAAGTTTTGTGTGTGAGGGCCCCAAAATTGTAAGCAATGCCTGCTGCAGCTGCCGAGGAGAAAAGCCAGCGAGAGCAGGAGATTTTGGCAGCATTGGATGTTTTTAATGCTGGAGCTGCCCTCTCTAAGAACAGGTGTGTGGATGCAGGAGGGGAGCCGCAGCAGAATTCACCCAGGAGGGGAATTGGACAGATTCCTTACATAAGGGCAGGCTTGAAACAGTCAGCAGTGCCCTGGGCCATGGAAAGACCGGTCCTGCAGCAGCAAAGTGCTGCTGCTTTTTGGGGATATCCAAGGGCTGGAGGAGGGAGATTGGGTAAACAGGGGTAGAAGAGCTTAGTCAGGATGTGTTTGTTTAAAGGATCTGCTTCAGCCTGACTCCTGTAATTTGGTAACAGATATGTTTCTGCTCCTTGCAAACACTTCATTCATTAGCCTAATGGAGGGAAGGATTATGCAGAGATGAACCTAAAAGAGGCTAAGCAAGGAGGGGTTTGCATGTGGACTGAACCGAGGCATGCAGCAGGAGTGGCTGCTGGGCTGGGGGACACAGGACTGTCACCCTGGAGCTGTGCTGTGGTTCAGTCTGCACCGGGATGTGTACCTGGTGTTCTCTGTAATCCATGTCTGTGATTACAGGCTGGGACAGGGAGGTTGTTCTGTGTGAGTAAAAATCTCCCTTTCTGCAAGGGAGAGTAGATATTCTGCCTTGTAGTGTCCCATAAAGACACTGCAAAAATAGTGAAATAATGAAAAGGATGAAATCCATACATGGTGTAGAAAACTGAGAATGAGCAAAGGCTGGAGAACTGTGAGTGTGAATTGATAAGGCTTCTCCCAACAGAGCAGTCTAACAACAGGCCAGAAGTGCACGCATGCAGATGCCTTGAGATGTTTTAAATCCTGAATATCACAGTCTACAAGTGGAGCACTCTGGATGCTGTAGGCAAGGCACTGGCTCCTTTGGGGGTGCTGATTTTACACACAGCTCTGGGATGCACAGCGAAGCAGCTGAATCTCTCCCCAAACAGCAACAGGTCTCTACCAGAGGGCTGAAATGCAGCAAAGCACAGGCACTAACAGTGCTGCAGTGATAAAGAATCAGCTGTCCAATGACTTCTCCCTGGGAAGTCATTTTACTGGGAGAAAGGAGAAAAAGCATCCCAAGATCTGAGCTCATTGGGGCTCTCTTGAGGAACTGAAGTGAGATTGTGTTTCTGATGGCATCGAGAGGGAGTCCCACAGCCACACGTGCGCCAGTGGCTCCTGTGCCAGGCTGGCTTGACTTGGAATCAGCCTTTCCCTTGGCTCTGTGCTGGCTCAGAGCTGGTTGCTGTGTGTTTTGGTGCATTTGTGTGGTGCATCCCTTAGGCAACAAAGCCTGCAAGCATGGCAGTTGAGATATTTAAGGTATAACAGGTTGTACTTCCAGATCAGCTGGACCTTTTTCAAGCATTGATGGATCCTCTCCTTTCCTTCCATGGGAGATGAGGGCAGGTTGTTTGTAAATCGATGCCATTGTCTTGATTCTTACAGCCTATGACATAGAAGGGACTGGAGGGAAGAGAAGTGGAAACAAGACTCTCCATTTCTGACTGAACAATAAAATTAGGGCTGTAGAAGAGGAGGTGCTTATATGTAAAAAAAATCTGGGCGGAGGAAAGGTTTGTTTTGCTACAACTTTGGCATTGAAGTTCTAGGTCTTGTTTTGTCCTTATTTCAGTCATCAAATAACCTCTTTGAAAGTCGTTAGGTGAAAGTCTCAAATCCTGCTAAACCACTTGTCTTTTTAGGTTTTTTTCCAGGCTGGGGCAGGAGCAAACTCATGACTTACACACCTCCTGTGCCGAGCTGGCCCTCAGCAGAGGCAGCAACAGGCTGAACCAGTTTGCTCATTGCTTTTGTCGGCCGACAGGCGCTCTCTTGTCCCGGTGCCCTGGGAGGTGCTTGGCTGCTTCTCCCGGTGCTGCAGGAATTCCCCTGCCTGCAGCCACAGCTCTGCTGCCGTGGTGTGTGGCCAGCAGCCTTTGGCCAGCGACAGCCACGCGGACGAGGCCGTGCAGGGGAGCCAAGGCCGGGGACTGAGCGGAGCATCCAGTTCAGATCCAGGAGAGTTTTATGGCGTGGGGCAGAGGGTGAGGCGTGCAAGCAGCTTTCCCTTCCAGGAGGTGTCTGTCTCCTGAGTCTCAGGTGAGGAGAATTTCTTTGGGTTGATGAGTTAATGGAGCCCGGGACGCTGTTACCACCTTAGGAGCTGGGGGGATGTCCCTGTGGTTGGTGAAGGTGCTCGTGGAGCTTGGGTCAGAAGTGACAGAGCATGAAGGGTATTCAGAGAATTCTCCCAAGTTTATTTTGCATGGGTGTCGCGCATGCAGACCTGCTCCTGGTGTGGTTCCCAGTGCTGGGCTGGCTGGTGGGTCAGCATTCATTTGAACAACGATGTTGACCCTGGGTGTTGAGGGGATGGAGGCTTAACCATGTGGGAATGCTGCCCTGGCTTGGGCCAGGTGCTGAAACCTGTACCAGAACAGCCCCAAAACACTTGCTGCTGCTCCAGCAGCCAGAGCTGCTCCAGCTGTCCAGGGCTGTGCTGCCCTTGCTGAGCACAGAGCCCCACCAGCTGCTCTGCGGGCAGAACAGCAGCAATTCGGGTCGGGTTGGAGTGTGGGTTTTGCTCTGTTGCCTGCCAGCTCAAGGGAGATGCAGCTGGGGCAGCCTTGGGAGGGCTCTGCACCCTCAGAACTGGGGCTGGGCACCTCTGGGTTCACCCTTGGGGTTTGCTCTGTACTGAGCTCCCTGGTGCCTTGGTCACCGTTTGAGATCTGCCTGAAACCATCACACACAAGAGGCTGGGAGCTGCCTGACTGACATCTGAGTCTTTCACAAATACTTGTGTACAAGCCACTTAAACTTCAGTCTAAAGATGTGGAACTGTTGGCTGCTTTTCTTCTTCTGCTTTATCGTAGTGGAAAATTTGTAGCAATCCTTGGAATATTTAGAAGAGAAATTGCTGATCTAAACGTGCTCTGGCACGAGGCACAAACAGCTGTAAAATGTGCCTTCCCCTGCAATATTTTAAGGATGTGTAGCATCATCAAGGGCTATTCACTGGAGCTGGCACTGTGAGCCTGTGCTGTATGACAGAAAATAAATGTTCTGTCCCCACCTTTCAGTGTCCCAAATAGGCAGGGGGCAGGTGACAGATCCCTTTCTCTTGTGACAGATGCTCTGCCCAGCCGCTCAGCTCTGCTTTGGAAGGGCTGTGGGAGTAAATCCCTGCAATGGAAGCTGGCAGCGAGCATATTGAGAAACAGATGGTGCTGTGCTACAATTTTACCTGCTGTAAGGCAAACACATCACTTAGCAGTACAGAAGCAGGAATTGTATTCCCGTGGCTGCTGTGCTTTTGGTGGGGGGAGGCATTATTTCATTTAACGTTCAGCAGCAGGGGAAGGGGGAAAGGATGTTCAATGGAACTCTTTTAATATATTTTTTTAACTCCCTGAAAATTTGAAAATGTAGCACCAGCCAGATTTGTTTTCGAACCCCAAAATTCATTTTCCCCTCCTGTGTAAATTCCAGCCATGGGTTAGTTGTGTGCTGAAGGAGCTCTGTGCAGAAGGGACAGCTATCCCCATGTCCCTGCCAAAGCCACTGAGTGCCTGGGGAGGGTGGGAAGGACAGGGCTGTGATGGGGGGGACAGTCCTCTCTCTCTGTGAGCAATGTCACTGTCTCTGCAGGCAGCCTATGGGACATCTGAGCCCCTTTCAGCCTTCAGCTGTGCTTCCTTGACCTTCCAAAACCCCAGTCCTGGAGTTGTTCCCACCCAAAAGCTTCCACCTGCCTTGAGGAACAGGTGTATGGGGCAGCAGGGAATGAAACTGGGTGTAGCAGGGTCCAGGCAGAAGTAGCTGGAAGTTCTCCTTCCTGCTGGTGTAGGGAGAGGAGGAGCAGGTGCGCTGGGTTCCCTGTCCCCCTCCAGCCATGTGCACAGGATGGGAGTGGGGTTTCTGGGAAAAACCCTCCAGGACCAGCTGGGCAGGACAGAGTGATCTGCTCAAACAGGCAGGCAAAGGGTCTTTTGGGCTACAATTTTGCCCATTAATGTGAATGAGAACAGCAGACTTAAAAAAAAAAAGTCAGTTTGAACCTCTGACCTCCGAAAGGGCCTAATATAAGCACCCCAGCTCTACTTCCAAGCATCCTCTTCCTGCTCCAAATGGCTTCCTTTCCCCTGCTAAGGTCTCATGTCCTCTCCAAGGAGGAAGGGAAAAATACATTCTAATTCTGCAGTCTTGGCAAGTGAGGAATCACACCCATGAAAACAAATACCCGTTAATTAGGACCTTGAAATGCTGATTGAATCACAGCCCTGATAATGGCAGGGGCAGTTTTCAAGTTTGCTTTACATCCCAAGAGGGCAGGGAGAGGGAAGCAATGGGATTTCTTCTTTTGGAAAGCCATTTCAGCCCCTTTTATCCATCTATTAAAAAATTTCTCTGCCAACAGGTACTACTCAGTCCTGCATTGTTTCCATTGGAAGTGAGGGGGAGTCTGAAGTTGCTGCCTGGGATAATTGTTGACAAATGCAGAATTCTCATTTGTGCCCGCTATAGCAGGAATAACTTCCAAAGTGTATGAATGGTCTCGGATTGACCCCTATTTGGGAGTTCCTGCTGTTGCAGGATGGCCAGAAGAGAGATTAGGAAACTGTGGGGAGCCTGGCTGGGCTAAATCCCACTCTCAGCATGTCTGCTCTGCTTCCCTTTTTGCCAAGGTGATGAGGGAATTGTTAAAGGGAGTTAAAAACCAGAACAAAACACAGGATCCAAAGTATATTAAGATGAGTTTTAACAGCCTGTTTCATCAACAGTCCTTTGGCAAAATGGGAGAATGGGCTTTGGTATCACCTCTCATTTTTTGTTCTTCCCAGTTAGCTACAAAATGAGAGACTTTGAGGTAACGCCTCTGCACCCTTGTCCTCACCCTCCACAAGGACTGGGATAAGGAGTTGCACAGTTTTTCCTGTGGATCTGGCCGTGGCCACCAGCTGTGGGGACAGATGTGCTGGTGGGGGAGTTGCTGTGCCCCGTGTGTCTGGTGGGGCGGTGAGGGAGAGCGGGACGAGGTGTGGGTGAACCTCACCTGGCAGGGATGAGGCTCTGTGCCAACACCTCGCCCTGTTTCCCTCAGGGGTGAGGTCCTGCTGACCTCAATGGGCTGATTCAGCCCCTGTAGCCATCCCAGCCATCCCCTCCACCTTTCCCTCCCACTTCCTCTCTCATTGTTTGTGTTTCTGACATTTCCAAACGTCACTGCTCCCACCCTGCCCCTGCTCCCACCCTGCAGCATCTGATACTGCTGCTGGCGTCAGGCCTTTCTTGTGGCGATTTCTTTATAAAAAGGGAGGGAAAATTGGATAAGGACTTGTGGCTTTTGAAGGAGTTTGCTCAGCTTGAATGTGCAAAATGTGTTGTCTCAACTTGACCAGTCTCTGTCAGAAGAACTTGGAATTTCTGTAGTACCAGTGCACATTTCTTGTCCAGCTCCTGAAAGCTCCAGGGCAAACACAAGGGTGGCAACTGAGGGAGGACTGATCTGTGTGGTGGCTCCAGAAGGAGCCTCGTGAAGCACAGAAGCAGAGTTGTGGTTCAGGTTTTTGGTGCAGATCATGTGGGCCACAGCTACATCAGCAATGGAGTCACAACCTGTGTGAGTTCCTGGGGCTGAGTAGAAAAAAAATTATTTTTATATAAGTATATTTAATATAATTTGGATGGCTTGAATATTTAATGGCTGCACAATGCCTGCTGGGGCTAAGAACAGAACAGCAGTGGCAGGAGGAGCTGCAGGAGGTGGAGAGCCTGCACTGGGGTTGGTGTTTTTGTTGGTGGGGCAGCAAGTGGGGCACCCAAGGCATGCCCAGCCTCCCCAGGAGTCTATTGAGGGCAGCTGAAGGCTTTCCTCTGATTTCAATGGGCTTTGGATCAAGCCCATGGCATGCTGCTTGTTTGTTTTGGATGCCTTCTGAGGATGAAAACATCCTTTCAGTGGCTGCTCTTTCTCTTTCTCCTTCGGATCAGCTGCTTCTTGCACCCCCACAGCCAAGTGACCCCTTTTTGGGACAATGCCACGAGCTGCTCAACTTGTTTCCTTCTCCACAGCCAAACACCTCAAACCCAGGCTCACCTTTAAGAGATGCTTCACACCAGAGCTCATCTGGTCTAACAACAAGACATCCCAACCTACCTCCCTTCAAATTGTAGATGGTTATTGCCCGTTTATGTGTCCAGAGCTGGCAAATGAGCACTGTACAGATACTTTGTTAATAAAATGAGGCACTAATTGTAGCAACAGATGAGACATTTTACAATGTTGTTTTTGTTTCCCAGCTCTGGAAGTGCAATTTCAGCGGAGCTGTGTTCACAGAAAACACCAGTCCATAGCACCAAAAGTGCTGGCAATTTATTATATAGAGTTAGAGCACCAGTTTCTTTTTGCCTCTTCTATTAACAAGTGCTTTCTCTTTCCACTGGTTAATGATTCTCCCCTGGCTGGGGAGGTGCACAGCTCTGCCTCGAAAGGATCTGAACTGACCTCACCTACAGCAGCTGCAACAAGATCTGTTGTCTTCAGGTTGTGCAGGATCAATTCCCAGATAAAAATGTCCACAGGACCATTCCCTTGGGCTCTGTGAGAGGAGGGAACTGGGGCCTGGGGGAGATGAAGTGAGTGCTGGTGGCCCTGGGAGAGCATCAGCTGCTCTGCTGTGCTGCTGCCCTCGTCCCTGGCAGCCTCTGCCAGCCAGCAGCCATGGGATGGGTTACTTTAAATAAGGATTTTGATGGAATGCTTGTATCAGTATTGGTGCTCTGCTGTGCCAGATGCTGAATGGACACAGAAGTGAATCCTGCTCTGGCCTGGAACTGGGGAGAGGGAGAGGAAGCACAAAAGCATCCAAGGTGGTGTCTTGGTTCATGTTTGGTGGAATGCAGTGATCTGAACTCTGTCATCTGAGCAGGTACACAGGGAAGGGTAAATCCTTTCCTAGGTGCACACCTTCCTTCCCTGGGCTAGGCATGACCTATGGAGGCTAATCAAGGGCAGAGCATTGCTCTGAGTCAAGATTTTTCTGGAGGCTACAGCATCCTAAGTTACCCATCCTAAGAGAATGAATGCGCTGAAGATATAATTGTAAGAGTTAGATATCACTTATTCTCACTCTTTAAAAGATTCTTGTCAGGAAACTGGTGAGTTTGGCTTCTTATTTTTGTCTTTGTGTCCATATATATCATGCAAAATGCTGAAACTTTACTATCTCATTTATGCTTCCTCTTACAGAGCTGAAAATCTCTGCCCAGTATTTAGGTTGTGTAGTAATTCTGCCCCATTTGCCACAGATTAATGAGGCTATAAAATAATCATAAAGCTGGGGCAGCCGTGGTTTTTCACGCTCCTCACGTACTTCTATCCACTGTGAAATACTTCATCCAGAAGTAATTACCTGGCTTCTCCAGCCTCAAATGAAAGCAACAACTCAAAATGAAGGAGACGCTGCCCCATTTTTGTCTGGGACATTAGCAGGGTGATGGCAGCATCCATCCATCGTGGTGCCTGAGGGAAGCTGAGCAGGTGTGGCACCTGTTGGGGAGAAGTGTCCACCTGAGTGACCACAGCTGGGGAGGAAACCCTCCTGCTGCCGGGGGAGCGTGGGACAAACCAGTGAGGCTGGATGTGTCACCTCCCTGGAACCCTTTGGTCCTCCAGACTTTGAACCTGCCACTTCTCTGATGAGACCCTGAAGCATTTCATGGTTCCAGTAAGGCGATGGACAGGAGTGTCCAGCCACAGAGAGGGATTTGGCATTGCTCCAGCTGCTGGGAAGCTGCTGCAGCAGCTCTGGGTGGGAGGTGAAGGGACTGTACTGACTCACCTGGAGAACTGGGCACAGGAGGTAGAGATTTTGTCAGCATGGTGTGTCAGTGCACAGATGTTACAGTTGTGCCTCCAAAACTAGGATGCTGAAAGTATTTTGGGCACTTTATTACTCCCTCCTGCCAGTTTGGGGGAGGTGGAGGTACAAGATCACTGAGATTGGAGATGTAGAGGGTGTTTGTCTCTTTCTGGAATTTATTTTCATGGGGTGTGGCAGCTGCCTGTCCCTTTGCTCTGCAGGGTCCCAGTCCCTCTTTGGAGGCTCCTTGTCCCCTCTAAGGCTTGGGGAGCATCTCTGAGGGCTGCTGTTGGCGTAGGAAGCATGGCACAGCCTGCGTGGGAGTGAGAGAGAGTTGCTACTGGGCTGGGACATAGATAGGAAGCAGAGAGGTGAAATCAGCACCTTCAGGAAAGTGAAATCAGCAGCTTGGAGAGAAATTACTTTTCCTGCCTCAGCTTCCAAAGGCAGCCACAGTCTCTCCCGCTGTGCCATCACTTCCCGTGGGTGCTTCCCAGAAGGACAGCCCTGAGCTGGGGGTCGGGGTGTCCTCCCTCTCCTTGGGGGCTGGTGGGGGTGAATCATTTCCTCTGGCAGCTCTGTCCCAGGGAGGCTCTGGGAGGGTGGTGGTGGTGCCAGGCTCTGCAGCTCTGAGGATGCTCCACGTTTCCACCCTGTGCTCTTTGATCTCTCATTTCCTCCAGATGTGACCTGGGAGTAGCACCAAGTGCAGGATGATTTCCCATGTCACTGGCGATGACTGTCCCCTCCTGAAGGAGCTTTCCTTCAGAAGGAAGCCCTTCCCACGAAGCAGAGAAAAGAGGGTGGTTTTTCCAGGGTTCTACCCCATCCTGGAGCAGGGAAGGCAGTGTCACATCCTGAACTGCTGTGCTGCGTCCCTGGGCAGTTCTCTGTGCCCAGAGAGGTGCAGACAGTGCTGCTGGTGGTGGGTAGATGTCAGCCTTCCTGCTGGTCCTCATCCTGCTCTGCTGGTCACCCATGCAGCTGAGAAAGGACATAAATGTTATTTGGAAAGCATTCACAGGCTCTGTTGTGTGTGATGGAGACAAATTCTCTTTCAGCTGGAGTTCAAACTCTTTTCTCCCATTTTCTTATCCTTCTTTCCCCATAAGTCTGGGCCAGTGTTTCTCCCTACAAGATGTCTTTTCAGTGCAAACTGACTTAGAGGCTGTGAATGTCTCCTGCCTTAGAAATACATGTTTATAAAAATTTAAATACAATTTGTATGCAGTTATGTGCTAATAGTGACCTGCATTAGAAGCCCCTGCTGCCAGATGTCACGTAGCCTCCTTGAACATCCCCACCTGATTGTACGTTTGGACACGTGAGGTTTCGCTGAAGCCAGATGAGCTGTGCCAAATTACAGCCCTGCTGCACTGGCCACAGGGTGCTGGAGGAAGCAGGTTTGTGTCCTGAAAACTGGGTGATGTTGTTCTGATGGTGATAGTGTGGTAGGGCAAGATGATAAACCCTGACTCGTGAAACTGGAGCATCTGCTCCTTGTTTTGAACCTGACCTGATTTTGTAGTTCTGGGTATGGCAGGTATGAAATTTGCTGTTTGAGGAATCAGACAGCAGCTGCTTAATCATTTATAAAGTTAAAAGACTGTGGCACTTCACTTCTGATGTGAAGTGCTAATTAGTTTACTATCCAGACTGCAGGAAATTCGTGTTTCTGGCACAGTGGCTGTTCATCTTTAAAAACGTGTTTGTCACGGTGTTATGTTTATATTATTAGTATGGAGCAGTATAGTACAGCCTCTGTGAGAGGAGGGAAAACATCAGCACCTCATTTAGAAATATGTAAGGCTGCTGTTAAATAAGCTTATTAGAGGCTGTGCCTCATCCAGAGAGGAGAGCATTAGGTATCAGCCTCCCTCTGGAGCTGTGGATCATTCTGGGTGTAGTTGTGGCTTTCAGCTACATCAGGCACTTGACACAGGTGCAGCTCAGTGGGCAAAAACTGGGAATTCAAATTCCTGGTGTAGAACCTGATAAACAGCTATAAATAAATAGCTACACTGGATACTGTTGTTAGCCTTAAAGGAGAGTAGCATGGCTCTTTCATTCATTCTAAATTAAAGTTTGATAATGTGGATGACAGTAAATAAATCTTTGTGAAAGTGTAGACTTAACTTCTGAGAGGTCCCCAAATTTGTGCTAATATGAAGGATTAAGTAGGTTAGTTCAAGGCACATTATGATTAATTCTTTTTGATAATCTCAAGGAACCAGCTTGGTTTGCAAACACTTTTACCAGGAGTTGAATCTTCCGTCAAAAGCTCTCGGTCAGGGCAGGTTGGATTACAGATTTATCCTGTGTACTGGTGCTGCAGCTTAAGCATCTTATGTACTGAGAGGTTAGAACATCAAAGAGAGGGTGCCCAGTGTCTGCATTTCACTTTATATTTAAGTTGGTAATTAAGGGCCAGAGTGTAGCAAAACCGATTTCTGAAAAGTCACTCCATCTTTATTTGGGGTTAATTGCATTAATGCTCACAGTTTGATAGGCTTGGTTCATGACAGGAATTTAAAAAATAAAGTTGTAGGGGATGTGCAGCCTTCAGCATTGTCTGAAAGTCCTAATTCCCAAGTAATCCTGTTGTTCATGCTCATGAAACCGCCTACAAAACAGCTCCTTTGAACAGTTCTTAAGTTTATTTTTAAGGGCAGTGTAATTGTGTGCTGTTGGCGTCTAACTAGAGCAAAATTGGGAGATTTTCATGCAGATCTGCACAGAGATTTGTACAGAAATCAGGTCTAGGTGAAGCAGGGTGAAGTGGGACTGCAGCTGTTCCTGGTGGGAATTCAGAGTTCAGTGAGGTTTTTGGGTTCTAGAATGGACCTCAGTGATGTTTATCTTTGCCCTGAGCCCACCCAGGGGGTCAGGCCTTGAGGGCTGCAGCTCTTGGAGTTGAGCTAACAGCAGATGTCAATAGTGGTGTGTGCCATGAAACACAATTGTCTCTCATTACTTTGTGAGGGATTGCTCTCTGTGGGGTTTTTTTGTGTTCCCTGAACTTTACTGTTGGCTCTGCAGAATGTTACAAATATTGGCTGCACTCAGGTGTAATCAATATGAGTGCAAATTATGGATTAAGGCATGTTTTAAAGCTCTGGTCAGGACAGACATCTGTGAGCCTGCAGAATTAGGCGTTTTATGCATCTGCACAATAACTCACCTTTTTTGTGGAAGGTTCAGAGACTGAAAATCATCAAAGCTTTAATTTCATTAGCTATCACCAGGGACTTTGTGTGCGTGTGTCCTTTCCTGTATGCTTAATCAAAAGTCCTATCTAGGAGCAATACTGCGCTGTAGATGTAAAAGCAGATTCATGCTCTTGTCCTCTGGCCTCACAGGCAGATGAATTCTTTATTCATGTGAACTTCATATGAGCAACTTTGAAAAAAGGAGCAGCAATTCAGCTAAGGCTCGTTCCATTAATTTTGGCATAGAAGATAACATGCAAGGAAGCCTGAGCATCCACTTGGGATCATATTTTCCTATTATGTTGGTAGCAAACCTTTGTTCCTTTTATTACTCATTATTCTGGATCTGCAGTCAATAATGCAAGGAGAAGCATGAGTCTGCCACACATCAAGTTTTCTATCGCCTTTTAAAGTGACATTCTCCTTAGATCACTGTTGTGTAGGCTCATTCCTTATCAGCAATGAATGCTGTGTTGTTCATATGACTGTACATCAAACAGATCTGCAGTTGCTGTCTCCTGTGCTCCCCTGACAGTGGCACATACATCTACAAAGACATTTTCTGAGAGCTCTCTCTCCCCCTCCTTCTCCTCACAGAATAGAAATCTGGATGGTACAGCCTTTGGAAACCACCTGGATATTTATTCTGCTGGCTTTCCCTTGCTGCATTTTCTTTTCTGTTCTGACTCTAAGGAGCCTGGGTGTTATTTAGGTATTTCAAACTAACCCACATGCAATCAGGTTCTTAGAGTGGAAGTCAATAAAAGGTTAAGACTGATGTGAATGGATAATCCATCAGCTGCATATAACTCCACCAAAATAACCCTGAATTGCATTTAGCTGCTCTTTGCATCACAAATTTCTTTTGCTCTTTTTCTTCTGTGTGTGTTGAAAATTATCCAGGTTCAGGGGACAGTGCACTCCTGTACTTGGGTCAGCTGGGTAGGTGAAGTCCAGATGAGACTTAGTTCTTACTTCTTTTATCACCTACCCCATCTGTCAAAGAGATGAAAAAATGGGTGAAGTTTCTGTTCACGAGACTGGACTTGAAGTCCATGTGCCCTGAATAAGGGTGGGGAGGAGGTTCTTGCTTTGCTCCAGCCTACCCATGGAGCGGTAACCTTGCTGTAGGAGCATAAAGCCACACAGGATCTGGGAATATTGATGGGAAAAGCAGCTGGGAGCACTCAGGAGGGGAGGCCCCAGTGCCTGTGGCTCTGCCTTCTGAGATGGAGCATCTGAGGCCATTGCTCAGGCTCACAGGAGCCTGTGAAGCATAAAGAATAACTGTGCAGAACATCTAAGTTAAATGTAATGATACCATCATAGAGCCACTGAAAAAAAACCAAACATGCAAACAAACCCAAAACCAAAAAAACCTAGCACAAATCTGCTGTGCTCTGTTAAAGGATAAAACCATCATCCTTATTTTTTAATCTAGTTAGGCAGTAGGGGGAAAAATGCAAAACAAAAAGGCACTGAGGGCAGCAGGAAGAGCACAAAACCACGTAAACTTTTCCTAGTGGATTGGTTGGATTTTCCTGGCGCAGGACAGGGCTGCTCCCTGCACTGTTTCTTTAGCTACAAGGGTCCTTTTCTTTTCTTTTAGAAATGGCACTTGAAAACTGGATCTTTTTTTTATCTCTGTGTTTAAATTTGGATATGACTTGACCACAGTGAACGGATGCCATTGGAGATTTTCCTGGCTGATTCCTCTCCAAAGCAGTGCTCTGTGAGGGAACGGCAATTCCCTGCTGCCAGGCCTGGCACTGGTACTGGCTCAGGTTATTGGAGTAACCCCGTGGGTATTTGTCACCACTCTCTCCCAGGGGAAGAGGGAAACCTTTTCTATTTAGTGCCTGTGGATTGCTGTCAAAGTCTTCTAAATGCAGTGGTGGGCAACACTGGAGGAGGAAGACTTTTTTGGGTCTGCAGGCTCTAAGTAATTCCACAGGATGATAAAATCCCTGGAGTGGGAATATGGATGCTGGATTTCAATGTAGAGCCCAAATCTTTGCTTGTCTCTTGTCAGAAGGAGCCATATTCTCCTCTGCTTCGGCTCACTTTGTAGCAGCTTCTCATTCATTTGAAACGTGGTCGTTGTTTTCCCCAAGTGAAAGCAAGACTTGGAGGGACCAAAACTCCCTGGCAACAGCACAGCCAAGGGATACCAGCACCTGGGCAGCACCTGGGCAGCACCTGGGCAGCACCTGGGCAGCACCTGGGCAGCACCTGGGCAGCTTTCACTCTGTTGTGCATGAAAAGGAAGAGGGTGATCTGGAGACCCAGGTCCAAAGCCTGTCTCAGACAGGCAGGCATTCATCTGTCTGCAGAATTACATCACCCAGCTGCCACAGCGCGAGAGCTCCTGCAGCACGGAGCAGGTTGATGAATAAGGAATGAAGGTTTGGGAATCCTTCCACTGTGCCTTGGGCACGCAGGTGTCTTCCTCCCCTGAGCACCGTTTGGGACGGGCAGGCAGTGCCGCTGGGGAAGCAGTGCCAGCAAAGCCAGCTAAATGTGGGATTTAGCTCTCCCCCCCAGCCTGAGTGCAAGCTGTTCCTGCCCCTTTCCATTCACTGCACTGCACAGGAGTTTTTCTCTTACAGGTCAGCCTTGCTGATGATTTTAGCCAAAAATTTCCTCCTTGAATAGTTTCTTCAACGAGGTGCTGATGGTGTCTTCCACGGCTCCCCGCAGCTTTTGTCCTAAAAAGCTTAGAAAGTGTCAAATGCTCTGAGGAAGGGTTTTAAAGAGATTAATCATCCTCTGTCTTCCACCCTCCCTTAGCTTGTGATAGGGACGAGCGCTCAAATGGAAAGTTATGCTTGAGAACTTTAACACTTTAAGCCCCAGAAGGGCAGGGTGTTGTTTAACTTTAAACTGCCTCGGGGGAAGGCTGGAGTCTCTTGTGGGTTATTATTGCGGTGTTTATTTGCTGTGGGCTGTTGTGAAGAACTCGGCTACAATGCCCAGCTTTGTTTTTCCCGTGCAGCAAGTGCTGTGTTAATGGAGTTAGTTTAAGAGCAGAGCAGATTATCTCTTTAGCATGTTCAGGTGTTTTACCGACATGATGCAACAACCAGGGGGTAGTGCTGAACGCAGGGATGGCTCTGTGCTGTTGGTATTTGCCACGACCAGAGCTGGAAGAGAAGTGCACCTATTTTACTGTGGAGCACCGGCACAAGTTGTGATCAAAGCCAGGCTGGATGGGGCTCTGAGTAACCTGCTCCAGTGGAAGGTGTCCCTGCCCGTAGCAGGGGGTTTGGAACAATTTGAACTTTAAGGTCTCTTCCAAGCTGTTCTATTTCTGCAGGGCTGATTTCCCCCCCTCGCTTTCCTCCACTTGCTGGTTCCCAGAAGTGCCTTTTTCAAGTAGGATTTCTACTGTATAATTTGAGCACGGGCTCAGCCGGGAGAAAACGATGACAGCTTTGTTCCCTGTATAGCGGATAATGAGGTGTTGGAGGCAGATAGCGCGGGATTCGTGTGTGGAGCGCCTGCCCAGCTCACTGAAGTGCGGCAGCGCTGAGCGCCGGCGAGCGCCTTCCTCTGCTCCTGCAGCATCTAAATGGGCTTGTTGTCAGGGCATATGGCAAAAGGGTTAAAATTTAATTAGAAAACATAGTGGCAGCTACTGGAGCTTAACAGAGCTTTATATAAGCTGCTAAGGACAAGGCTGCTGTGTGAGCTGCTGGTAGGGCTGAGCTACTGCAGCCGCTGGCTGGACGTCAGGAGCCGGGGCATGCCTGGGAATCTGCCCAGGAAGCGCCGTGAAAGGGGAGTTTGTTTGAAGGCTTGACCCTGGCTCTGAGCAACACCCCTGCCCGCCGCCCGCCGAATAAAGCCGGGCAGCAGCCTCATGCCAGGCGTCTGAGCAGGGCAGCGGCAGCAGGCAGCGGCGGCCAGCCGGCCCGGGGGGTTCGTGTTGCCAGCGGAGCGGCTCATGGCTTCGGTGTTCATGTGCGGGGTGGAGGATCTGCTGTTCAGCGGCAGCCGCTTCGTGTGGACGGTGACGGTGGCAGCGCTGCGGCGATGGTACGCGGCCCGGCTGCGGGCGTGCCGGCAGGCGCTGCGAGCCTGGTGTGGCCTCCGCGATGTCTACCAGGTAAAAAAAAAAAAAAACAACCAGCTCATCGTCCCAGCTTTTCCGTGGAGCAGTATCCCGGCACCTGGCCGGGTTCTCTCCCCGGGCTGGCTCCTCCTGCGCACCCCCGGCCGGGCGGGATGGGGTGGAGAGCGTCGGGGCAGCGCTGGGAAGGTGCTCAGAGGATCCTGAACCTGCCTCTGAGCTGAGCTGTATTGCTTTCAAAGTGCCGGCTCTGTGCCTGAATTCGGGGTTTGGGGGAGATGTTTTCTGTGCCAAATGTGTTTTATCAGCCAGTCAATCTACAGGTGTTTTGGCAGGCAGCTGCCCCCCGTGTAACACCCCCGGGGAGCCACTCTAGCTGCTGTCACCATCCTCGCCCTCAGGATCTGGGGACAGAGCTCCGGGAGCTCCTCTCTGCCTGTGCACTCGGAGGACGATGCTGCCAGGGGAGATTCTGGCTGTGGCTTTTTCTGCTGTGTGTGTCACTGAATAGTGGCAGCTTCTAACGTGATAGTCCTTTGCACGGCGGAGGGATTGCTGCTGGGGAGGGGTGCGGTGAGTCCTGGAATGGCAACTGGGGGGCTCCCCTTCGTGCATGCAGGAAACACAGCCCTGTACTCGCAGTTATTGTGGTATCCAGTTGCAGTGAGGGTGGTGTCACTCTTCTTCGAGTCTGTTTTTGCTGGCAGTTATTTATTTCTGCATGTCTGTATTTCTGTCTCGCGTGTGAACTTGTGCTGCGTGCCTGCTCTCAGCCTTGCTGTGTGTTTGCTACATCAGGGTGAATATTTCAAAGCAGCTTCTCCCTTCTGTGTGCTGTGTTGCAACACAGACAATGACACAGCTGGTAGCAAGCAGCTCTCCAGAGCCCCCGGGATGCAACTTGCATGGGAAAGTGGTGCTAACAGGACATCTGTGCCTGTTCAGTCCTACAGCAATCTGTTGGTATTCAGCTCAGCAGTGGGAGAGCAGCTTTGCAGTGGTTTATGTGCCAGAGCTTGAATGTATCTTGGGCAGATCATGTATGGAAACACTGTGTGGTGTGTCTGACACAGGTGTCACTGTGGATATGGATCCACACGTGGATCATGACTAGTTAGGGAATGCGGGAGTAAAGAATGCATCATTGCTCCTCCTTTGCCCACCTTTACTGACCTGTAGGAATGTGGTGGGATGCACTCCTGACTCCCTTCCTCCTCTCTGAGTAAAATCCAGGTACACCTGTGCTGTGTGGGTGATGTTTTTAGGGTCCATTCACATAGAGAGCATGCAGCTTAGGCTGCCTTCCCTCTCCTCTGCATCCCCATGGAGGTAAACCCCATCCCTCCAGGGGTGGAATAAAGGCTCGGTGAGGACCAGCTCTGACAACAGCTGTATTCAGCCTGCTCAGCTGCCATTCTCGGATGGCTGGCTTGAGGTGAAAAGAGATTTCTTCAAAACAAAGTGTAACTGTATCTCTGCCCAGACTTGCTGTGTTGTAGTGGTTGCTTTGTTTTTTCTTTATGGAAAGCATCAGTGACATGTGCCTGTGTCTGAAAGTGGGGATATGAAACGAGGAGACTGGTCCTTCTCTCATCTTACAATGCAGACCTTGAGCCAGGGAGGTGGACAGGGAGTGCCTCTTCCCCTCTGCCCACAACTTGTCCTGCTGGGGACATGCAGGGACCTGCTGCTCCCCACTCACTGCTCCGAGTCTTCCGTAGGAAGTGAAACCTGGCAGGAGCATGGCAACTCTCACGTTTTAACATCAGGAATTTGCTAGTGGTAATTTGGGGTGTATTAAAGTGAGATGGCTGCAAGAATGCCCTGCAGCTCTTCCTTGTTGACTTGTGTAACGCTTTGCTTTTTGTGCTTTTGGCTCTCAGCTGCTCAGACCTCTGGCTGAGTCCAGTGAGTGCAGGACTGAGCACACAGAGTTGAATATCACCCAACTGCTCAGATACCAGAGCCCTGCCAGAGCCTGAATCAAATTTGGGGTTTTTTTATTTTTTAAGCACTTCAAGCTATGGAAACAGCTAGAGACAGTGGCCGGGTGACCCTTGCATACAGGGAGGAACTCTGAGCCACCCTGGGTTACATTTCTTCACCTCGGGCTCAGTGGAGCAGCACAGGCAGTGCAGAGCACTCCATGGGGTTGTTTCTCTGAAGAAGAGGATGTTGCAGTGTCTGTGGGACATGACTCCAATCTTGGATGTGAGATCTTGTGTCATTACCACAGATCTTGCATTGTCTTGAGCAAATTGTTTTCCTCCATTCCCCTGTTCTTCGCACTCGTTTGTGGGAGTGCAGGTAGCACTCCTACCTGCCAGGGATGCTATTTATTCTCTCAGATTTTTCCCCAGAAGTCTTGTAGTTATAGCCACATGAAAATACTTTTTTGACCTGTATTCTTATTCAAATTGACTCCTGGACAGGTGCTTAACAATTCCCACCTTGGCTTCATGGAGAATGCTCATATTTCTGTAGCTCCTTTGCATTCATATTCCCAATGTGAAAGATAGCATGGGTTTCATACAGTTTTTTTGGCTGAACATGGCTTTTCCCCTCTCTGGGGGCTCCCTGGACTGTGCAGGATGTGACAGATCAGAACACCAGGCAGAACTGGGCCCACTGAGCTGTGTGCAGGGGAGGATGAGGTGCCAGGCACTTGTGCTGCTGATCAGCTCTGCAAGCCTCAGGTTGCTTTGACCAGTATTTGGGGATCACATTTGGTGGGCCAGTGGCTGTTTTCATGTAAGTTGGATGTTGCCAGTAAGTCTATTTAATCATCATTACATTTTTGTGGAGAAAGGAAAGCAAGTAGTATTCCTTCCCCTTGGGGTGCTGCACGTGTCGTTGTGGTGAGGGGGATTTTTTAGTCTTTTCAAAACACAAAATTCTTGGTAGCCTGGTGGGAGAGCTGAGCTCGAGTTGCACCACAGAGAAGCCACAAACACCTTGGTGTGTCTGAGCAGGGTCCCCAGCTGCGCTTGGGAGCTGGCAGGTGCAGAGGTGGTCACGGGGCAGGCTCAAATCCTCTGCCAGCATAAAGCCCTTACCTGCCTTAGCAGCTTTAAGCACAGCTAAAACCCACCCCAACAAGTACAAACCAGCCTTTGTCAGTCACCTTCTCCTCAGCCTTTGTGTTTCTGGCGTGTGTACGTGGGAAACCTTTTCCAAGGTTTTACCTGTGGTATCACCTGGTCACTGCACAGGGACTTCAGCCCAGCCCAGGCACTTCCCCAAGCTGATCCTTGCTCCAGGATGCTTCCCACCATCTGTCCCACCTGCCAGAGGAGAAGAGATGTCCTGCTTGCCCAGAGCCCGTTTATCTGGAGGAGGTTTGAGCCAAAGCACTGCTGGGGTGTCCTGTTTCACTCTGAAATAACCCCTGAACCCTCCCGAGGGGAGGGGCTGTGCCGTGGGTGAGTTGGTTCCCTGAGCCCTTGGGTTGTATGCCAGGGAACATTGTCTTGTCCATGGCAGGGAGCATTTAAAGCCTGCCCTAGAAATAATAGATTTGCAGAGACAGCTGACAAAAAAAACCTGGCACAGGTCTGTTTTTCTAACAGCAGCAGGTCGGTATGAATTATTGGGGCTGTTAGGGCTTGGGGAAATTCCTGGATGCGAATTTGGCATTGAAGCCATAACTCAAGGCTTCCCCTTTCCTATCAGAGAAAGGAGTGAGGGCTATATTTTGTTGTGGAGCCCTGGCACACAGTGCTGTGGTTTTGGGGGGTCTTCCCAGAGCCCCTCCTGATGCCTGAGATGGGAGAAGATGGCATTTCTAGGTGTGCTGATACTATTCTCAAAGAAAGCTTTCTGCAGGACCTTCCACATGCTGGTTTTATAGACCACCTGTCTTAGATTTAATTATAGGGCAGTAAAACAAAGTGAATTTTTTATATAAATGAGGTTAATAAGCAGCTGCAAAGCCAAAAACTTCTAGAATCAACATTTATCCTGTGTTTAGTTACCAAATTACCTCTGGCCTGGTTTTCACTGGGATATTGACACAAAGTTTTCCTCTGAGATATCAATGCCAGTTGCCACCAGTACATCCCACAACACACTGGTTGCTCAGTATGGTTAAGCAGGAATGAAACATGGCATCAAAGTCTATTTAATGATTCAGCTAACTCTTATTATTAATTAAATATTTTTAATATATTATTAATTCAGAACTGCTCAAGTGGATGGTTTAGGGTCAGGATTAAATGTGTCTCAGTCAGTCTACTCTATGCAAAATGGTAAAGAAATTTTGAAAACTGTTCCCAAACTCCCTGCAGGATACAATGGCATGTTGTGATTGATCTGCTGGATGTACACCCAGATACAGGAGCATCTTTGTGATTAAGCACTTTAGGAGTAACTGAAATTACCGATTGCACTGGTAATTAGCTGATAAATTATGGTGTAAAAGTGTAAACTTTTCTTATGGGTCTTTTGGACAAAGTGCTTTTTAACCTCTGAAAGGTTATTTCCTCTGTATGAAGTGAAAAAAAAAGTTGCTGATGAAGCAGAATAAATCAGCTTTGTACAAGTCTGGCCCGTGGTACCTGGGGTGGAGGAGAGGAAGCGGCTGACTTGTGTTTCCTCCAGTGCTAACGTAGTTGGTTTGGATAGTGAGCACCCTGCTTCCTTTGCTGCCACACCTTAGCTTTTCATTATGAAAAATGCTGACAACAAATTGAGATGCCTTTTTCCCTTCTCTTTTCACGGTGATGAGAAGCAGTGCTGGAGTGGTGAGGGAGAGCACAGAGCCGGGGCTGCGTTGGCAGGGCAGAACTTTGTTCCACACCAGACAGACCCCAGGAGCGATGCTCAGCAGAAGCATCTCAGGTGTTCTTACAGGTCAGGGCTTTTCAAAGGGAGTTTGAAAACCTTTTTAGAGGATGCTGAATACATATCTGTGTTCCTTCAAAGATTTAAACCTGTGCACTGGGGATTGCTGGTTGCCCTGGAAAAGCTTTGCTCTGGCTGCTTTCATCCAGCTGTTTTTCTTTTTGAAGGGATCTGATCTAATGCAGTGATGCTGCTCACATGTCACCTGCACAGCTTTGGCACTGCTGAAACTCCCAAATCTCCAAACCTGGCATGTGGAGCTGTCCCAATGGCTGAGGAGGGCTGAGAACAGGCCCGGCTCTGGGCACTGCCTCCTGACAGCTTGGAGTTAAACTTGGCTCTGCACACTTCCAACAGCAGCTTTCCAGAGCTCTCTGCCAGATACATTTCCATCTGAGTTCATGATATAGTGTTTTCTGTTTGAGAGAGTTTATTCAAACAAAAATATGATTTTTTTTTTTTTTTTTATGGCTTCTCTCTCTTCCTTCACTGACAAACTTCACAACCAGACTGTGAACTTCATCTCATTTCCTTCGGGGTGTCACAGTGCCAGTTTCAAACAGTGCCTTCTATTCACAAACCACTTGGGCCTGTATAAATATTTTTCCTCTTCGATGTGACGCAGCTCACAAAATACGTTAGATTTCGAGCGGCGCCAGCGACATTTCTCAGAGGCAGAGTCCTGTACAAAGGTATCACTGTATGAGCTTGCCTGGATAAATCTCCATTCTGGCCTTTGCAGAGAGGCTGGCCAGCTCACTCTGGCTGGACACAAACTGTATGAAAGGGTAAATTAAAAGTGTTTCAGGCATGTGCTGGTTTTTCCAAGCTTCATTTTTGTCCTTCTGAGCATTTGTCTCTCTGTCACCCCTTTTGCTGGCGTTGTCACTGCAGCGCTTTGTGATCTTGGATGGACTGTCCGTGTGCTTAAAATAACACTGTGCTATCTTTGTCCCCTCATTTTCTGAAAATCAGGCCACCCCTTGTACAGTCTGCATTGCCCTTAAAACCTCTGAGTCATAATTAGTGATTAGTAATTCTCCTAATCTTCTGTACAGATGGAGGCCAGTTCATTCTCAGAGACTGCAAAGAGGATAAAGCTATCAGTGCTGGAATATATTAGCTTAAATACCCTCCCACACAAATACACATGTACACTCTTCCCCACTAATTGATCTGTCATTCATTTAAACATTCATCAGTGGTGTGTTGGGGAAGGAGATGGGGAGAATAAGGGGCATCAAAAAGCTGAGAAGAGCTTGAATGTGCTGGATTTAGCCATTAAAAGTTATCTTTGACAGTCCAAGCAATGCTAGGAGTAAGACTGTGATGTTTCTGTTGCTTCTCCAGCTGATGTGGGGTAGCTGCTGTCCTGGGGATGGGTCCCCAGTGTGCCTGTCCCTGCTGGCCATTGGGCACAGGGGTGTGGTGCCTGCAGAGCTGGGAATGGGGCTGGAGAAGTCACTGCACTCCCAGCCATGGCTCTGCTGGTGATGTTCCTGAGCAGCCTGGTTTTACCTTTGGTTGGACCAGTGGTTTCTGGGCAGGGAGGTGTGTCCTGGGCAGAAGGTGTGAGGTTTGGAGCAGGGTGGGGTTTGTTAAGCCGTGGTGAAAGTGGCAGTAATTCCTCTGTCCAGTCAAGGTCAGTGCATGTGTTCACCTTGCTGGGGGGACTGGGGTGTGCTGCATTCCCTGTGGGGTCACCCTTCAATGAAGGGTCGTGGCACTGCTGTCCCCAAACCCAGCTCATTCCCTCCTCAGAGTTGCAGAGATTCTCCTGTGCTCAACTCCAGCAGCTTCCTGCCTCTTACAGGTGTGCTGTGTTTCTTCTAAACTCTATTTTTTCTCAGTTAAAAGTTCTCTGTACAGCTGAATTATGCAACCCTGCTCTGTGTTTGTTTGGAAGCCTCGGATGCTCTGAGGAGCTGTGCTCTCCCTCCTCCAGCTATTCCTGTCCCTGTGGTTATCCCAGCAGGGCAGCAGCTGGCACCACCCAGGTAACCTTCACATAATTTCTCTAAGGAAACATGACTCACTGTCTATTTTCCAACTTAGTTTTGAGGCTTTGGAGTCTGTTTTGGAGACAAATGCGAGTTGGTTGCTCTGAAATCCTCTCCCAAAACTGTCTCACTCTTCGGTTGCTGATGCAGTCTGGACCAGCTGGCTGGACCTGACCTGGCACCTTCCTGCCTGATCTGGGGCCAGCTTATGGCTTTTTCATGAAACCTGTGATACTGAGCATGGAGTGGAAAGCTTTTGTAGTCTCATGACTATGAGAATGTTGGCTGTTACAAAATAACTTTGGGAAAAAAAGACAACTCTTTGTCTACAACTCTTTAAGGGGTGGTTATTTGATCAAAGCTGGTTCTTCTGAATTAAACAAGGAGGGTGAGACACCTCTGGCACCTCAGTGCGTCCCAGATGTCTGGGGCAGCTGCCCTCTGGAGGTGTCTGGATTGGTGGTTTAGGGAGATGGGGGAGCAGGGCTGACTCACCCTGTGTGAGGCTGGACCAGCGCTGCTGCTGCTCTCCCCAGCATTACTGGGAAAGCTCTGTCCTTCCACAGGGCTCTGCAGCTTCATGGAACCTGCTGGTGGCATCAAACACTTGGCAGGGAGCCTCCTGTTTGGGGGACTTCAGCAAAGGGGCCTCAGGACCTCTGAGAAGAGGGAGCCACATCTCTGAGGTGCTGCTGTCCAAAGTTTGACCCATTTTCATTCTGGAAAAAGCAAGTTAGTTTGTTCCAGGTGGTGAACTTAATTTTTTATTCTATTAAAATAGATCCCTGGATTTTAAAAACTGGGTTGGGAGAGTCTTCATAGTTTGTCCTCTGTGTGCATAGTGACTGCTGAGTTGAGAGCATCAATAACTGAATGAGAGCATCTATAACTGAATAAGAGCATTCAGATTTTTGAAGTAACTGCGTGTGTAATTTGAGATTTCGTTCCTCTTGTGTACCTGCCTGAAGGTCAGGTTGTACCAGCAGCAAAGTGCACTTTCTGGATTTGGGTGCACAGGTCTTTGTTGTCCTGTTTATTTTCATTTTCAGTGAAAGCAGTGTCAGTTGTTGGAGTTGTCTTTGAGGAGAGCTGTTTTTGTGCCTGTGTGACACAGTTACACGGTTTGTGCTGCTGTGTCAGAGCTGGGGGGTGTGTGGAGCCTTGTGGGTTGATGTGCCAGTGGGGAAGGAATCAGGGAATCAAAGTAGAACTCAGTGTTTTGCACACAGAGAACAGCCTGCAAAGGAGCAGCAGAACAGCAGGTGGATGATTTACTCTACCAGCAGCAAAGTGCACTCTTGTAGAGCAGGGGCAAGTTCAGATTGATGGCCAAGGGTGTGAACTGCGTCCACGCTCTCGGTTCCCTTCCCAGAGCGCAGCACCCCACAGCAGGGCAGTGCACAAGTCACAGGTCAGCAGATCTGTGCTTGGGAGGTGCAGTGGAGGAATGCTGTCCCTGGGGGTGTCTGTGGCAGGCAGGGGCAGGGCAGATGTGAATTGGTGAGGTGAGGGTGGGTGTGCTGAGCAGACAAGCTCTGGTTATCTCTGTTCCTGAATCCCTTCAGATGGGTTGGTCCCTGCTGCCACAGGGCTCAGCCTTGCTCCGAGGGGTTCAGGCTGGGGATGGTTTGAAGTTTTAGTGCTGTGCCAAATTTTTACACAAAGGTCCCTCCTGTCCCCGGATAGGGGTGTGTGGGGTGGAGGAGCTGGGAGGGATGATGGCAGCATGGGGGTCCTGAGCCATTGCTGTGCTCCAGGGATCATGATCCCACACCAAGGTGTCTCACTGCCCCAGGACTGGCCCCTATACAGAGCCACTAACTGCTGGTTTTTAATTTGGTTTTATTTGATAATTAAGGGGTTAATATCACAGACAGGAAAAAAAAAAAAGGCAACCCACAATTGTAATGCTTTCCCATTTTTAACAATCCCATTTCAACTCCTTGTGTCCCCTGACTCACTCTGGAAGGGCTTTTGTTTCTGAATCTTTAATCAAAGCAACAAATGCGGAGGTCACTTCCTTCAGATTATATGGCAACGGAAGAAGTCCGGGATCGCGTCTCCCTTCTTCCCCCAGCTCAGATGTACAGAAAATGTGAAAGCTTAGTGCATGCACACTGGGAGTACTTCTTGGGTTTCTCGAGTCCATTTAAAGCAGAAGGACGTGTGACGTGGAGGTAAGAGGCTGTATTTTAATTTCTGATGCCTTAGCAGTGACAGATAATGTTACTTGGTGCTCTTGCAGTGTGTCCCGAGTTAAACATCGTGCAGAGCACGGAGCTGTGAGCCTCGGAGAAAGCAACAGAGAGCTAAGAAAGTTTATGGCTGTGTAGGCTGAAACCTTTCTGCTTGCTCGTCTCTTTGTCTTGAAGGATCAGTCCATAAAAATTTCTTTGCATCTTTTGCACTCCATTGAGGAGATAAGGGGCTGTTTGTTTATCCCAGCATTTACAGCTGCTTTTTCCTGCCTTTGTTGTAAATGCTGCCTTGGCTACTTCAGCAAAGGGCTAAATCCCAGCTAGATTCTGGTAACTTTGCTGCAGCTGGAGCAAAGATCTCTAACTTCTGGTTAGAGAGAAAACCTCTTTTCAGAGATTACCTTTATGGGCTGCTCTGAGATATGATTTAAACCGAACAAAGCACAGATTCATGAGTCCCGAGAAAAGGCGGTTGGCGCCTGGTACAGTAACTCCTTTCAGCATGCAACTATTAAATATCTCCTCATACGGTCCACTCCCCTCTCACCCCCCAAAAAACCCTTGAAAAGAGGTGGGCTGGAGATGCAGCAGTGCACACAGAGCTGGGGGGTAACGGCTGCTGAGAAAGAGCCTTTGATCCAAAGCACTTGTTTTGCTTTAAAAGTGAAATGTGGAACCATCTGGATCAGCCCCCTGAGTGCCTGGCAAGCTGCTGGCACTGGGAATGTTGGCTTCTCGCCTCACAGAAACGCTGCTCGCTGCCTGCTCCAGCCCATACCCTCTATTGTGACTTCTCTTGGTTTATTTATTTGCTCTCTGAAATTTTTTAAAGAGTTGCAGATTTAAAGGACTTGTGCTTTAGCCTTCTTTTTAAATTATTTTCCATCTCTTTCTTGCCTGATGTCTGTCCAAGCCTGGCATCTGGGTTTCCTGAGGGGCTGCTGCCAAACATGAGTGGCTGAAAAAATCCAGGGGGGGATGCTGGGTGCAGGGACCTGGATGGGGCAGGAGAAGAAGAGATTCAAGATGATTTTAGAGGATGAGATGCTGCCTGGAAAGGATGGCAATGGTTTGGTCAGGGCTTGCTCTGCCTGTGTCTCCTGCTTTGGGAGCCTTCCCTCAAAAACCCAACTCAGGGGTGAGCAGGGAGGTGGTGGAGGGGACAGAGGAACATCGTGTGAAAAGCCATCAGAAATGGGGGAGAGCTTCAGAGCTGGGGAGAGGCCAGAAGGCATCAAGGGTGGGGTGTGGATGTGAAACTACTCTCCTATAAAGGTATTTTTTCATCTTCTGTAACTATTCCTGTAACAGGGAAAGCTGAGTTTGTTCAAGTGGGGGTGAGGTAAAACTCAGGAAAAGTTACCAGAAGCTCTGCACAGAATAAACCCCGAGATTGGTGTTGTAGAGACTTAAGCAAAGAAGCTGGAGCTTAGGTGCTCTGCCTCCTGGCTGAGGAGCAAAGGTCAGCACAGGTCACAGGAGCGTGGGTGGCCCGTCCTGCCCCACTGTGGGCACTGCTTTTCCAGGGATGCTGTCGCCTCCAGGCTGTGCCCCTTCGTGGGCAGCCTGTGCGTTTGTTCTGTCAGGTAGCATCAGGAAAGCACTCTGGTCCCACAGGATACCTTTTCCCCTGAGTTCACAGGAGATTGTCCTGGAACAAACCCCCACCGTGGGCTGTGTGCAGTAATGAGCTGCCTGCAGTGTCTCAGCCCTGCTGGTGATAAGCGTGTCTCCGGCAGACACGAATTTACTGGCTGTGTGCTGCCAAGGAAAGCAGATGTTGGATTTCATTGACTTGATATTTGTGGCAGATTTGTACTGATTGTTTCCTATTAATTTTCCAGATAGTTTTTTTTTAAATAGCATTAGCTGTAGAGTTGCCTATTCTTTTCTGGCTGTTGTTTTAAATACACTGCAGAGTGGCAGGAGTGGAATGACACGGCCTGAGTGAGAAACGCTTCAGTTTTCAGCTTGAGACACCTTTAAGGAGAATACTCCTGCAGTAAAGGTGCTGATCCTTCACGAGGATAGCTAACCTCTCCCCCTCTGTCAGAGGGACTCATAACAGTGATAACAGTGTGACAACAGTGCCAGAGAGATCCCTTGGCCTCTGGGAGTGCCAGGAGAGGTGAAATGCTAGCTGGAAGATGTGGGGCCAGCAGAGCCAGACTTTAGCAGCAGTTCTTCCCTCTGCCTCCTGCAGTGGGGCTGATGCTGCCTGTGCCCTGGAGTGCTTTCATCCCTGTGCTGGTGAACGATCCCTGCACCCCCACGTGGGATGGAGCAAAGGAAAAGCCATGGGCAGCATCAGGAAAGGCAGCCACACTGCAAGATTTTCTCATGGGGAGGAGAAGGGGTGACTTTTTTACATTGCACACTCCTGGTAGGGAGCAAGAAGCTGCAATTCTGCTGCTTATATTCTGCTCTTGGCAAATGGCTTTAACTCCTGGCTGGGTTACTGTATTTATCATTTTGAGGAAGATCGGATTAATTTCTTTCCTGGATTTTAATTTATTACTGTTCCTTGGTTTTGTTCAGTTTTTGGGGGTCTTATAACAGCATGCTCATATTATTTCTGAGAATTTTGGGAGAGGAGGATGAGATTTAGAGCCCCACGACCTGCTCTGGTGAGTGGGATCCTTCTAATGACCCCAAGAGGCTGTGCCTGTCATCCTGTACAAGCCATCAACAGAGTGAATGAAAGAGTCCCTTAGATCTGCCATCCCCTGCAATGAGAAATAATGGAATCAATGGGGAAAAGGGGGGTTGCATGGAAAGTCTGTTGACACGTGGCCCTGCAAAGCCACAGTGCCTGCAGTGAGGGAGAGCACTTGGGCTGTTCCTGTGCCAGACTTTTTCACTGGCTCAGCTGGTGGGGCTTACATGAAAGTCAGTTGATGCTCTGCAGGAGCCAGTTTTTTCAGCCTATCTCCAGCTCACATGGCTATTTTAGGAAGGTGCCATGCAACCCAGGCAGCCTCTCAGCCCCCTGTTCCAAGCACTGTGTTTTATCTCCAGCTCGTTGCCAAACTTCAGCAGAGCCAACATTTCATGTAGAGCATCATCAAAGGAGCATCAAAGTGCAAAGCTTGCACTTTTCTCCAGCCTGTCTCCTCTTAAAACGTTATTTCTGTGCGTGTTGTTCAGTTATGGCTTCAAGTGTCTGTCCCTGCCTGGCTGGTCCTGACAAAGAGAATACCCTGAGGCCTGGGAATGACTCTCACAGTCCCTGCAGCTGCTGTGGGTAAACATCTCATGTGTGCAGAGCCAAGGTGGCCTCTGCAGCCCTTGGGAGGGATGGGGGTGGCACTTGGAGTCACCTGGTTGGCCCTGCAGGATGGTTTGCCAGAGCAAAAAGCATTAAAGATGTAGCCAGCCACGGCGGAGCATCACTGGCTATTTAACGTGAAGCAGATACTGGCTTCTGTTAAAGGTTAACAGTGAGATAACAGTTGATTTAAGGCAAAATCCTGACCCTGTTAAAATTAATGGCAAAATTAATTGACTACACTGGAGACAGGATTTCAGCCAAAGGCTTCTTTATGGCTTGAAGATTAGGAAGGAGAGGCAGTATGTCTGGAGACATGGTCTGCCCCCATAAAGCTGGTGGGAGCTCTGCCACTGCCCTCGAAGGGATCACTGCAGGTTTATTGTGTCTGTGTGAGCCAGACTGGTGTCATGGTAGGAACGCACTGGCTGCCCTGGCTGTGTGAGCTGAGACTGGGAGAACATGAGTGTTCGGACCCAGAGCTGACCCTTGGGCACTGCAGGAGGCATCAGTGAGCCCAGAGGGGAGGGCAGTGCCCTGCTCTGGGGCAGAGGAGCTGGTTGGGAGGCACACAAGGGGGTGGGATGTGGCAGTGGGCTGGGGCAGTGCTTCCCTGCCTCAGATCTTCACTCGTGGGAGAGTGGAGCGTTTCCAGTCCTCATCCATCAGTTTCACCCTCCCACCACGGGACACTGAGTGATGGCATCTGCATTGGTCAGGGAAGCCCTGTGGGTTGCAGACAAGCTGCCCACAATGTGCATCACAGTGTTTAAAAAGCTTCCACAGCAATGCTGGTATAGTCCCAAACTTCTGTCTGATATTTTCCTGCTTATTCCTTCAAGTCTTGAGTGACTCCAAGTGCTGGAACATGATGAGGCTTTGCTCTCCCAACAGACACACCAGGAAACTCTGAGGTCATTTTAAACCATTATAACTTTTTTCCTCTTCCCCCCAGCTGCATGCAGGCCCCTTCCTTCCAGAAGGACAGGCAAAGGCTTTTGTTTTCCTGAGATGTGCCTGGCTGGGGCAGCTCCCTATTGCAAGACATTCTTGCATGTGATTTCACATTTTGATCAGGCTGTGCACGTTCAGGGGCCAGGCACAAGCTGGCTGGTTGTACCAAAGTCAATGAAGCAGGGCTGATCTGAGGCAGCTGAGAAGCTGATCCTAAATGCCTTCAGAACCAAAGGAAAAAACCCACCTGAATGCCAATGAAAATATGAAGTGTAGGGCCTTCAGTATTAAGCTTTGACATCTCTTACAGGCTTATGAGTTACAGAAGAGAGGTTTGGATTAAAAAAAAAAAAAACAAAACTGAACCTTCACAAGAAATTACGAGTGATGCTTTAATGGGTGGTCACGTGCAGCTCAGGTAGGGATTTGGACATGAGATCCTTTAAAGATCCAGGCTGGTGCTCTAGGCTTGTGCACCTGGAAGGCAGATCTGCTGCCTCTGAGTCACTGCCAAAAGCAGGATGGAAGCATTTTGGGATGCCCTCATGGCACAGGCTTTGTGAAGTCAGTGTGCGAAGGGACAGCCTTGCCTTCTGGGAGAGGGAATTTTGCTCTTTGGCTTTTCGTTATCTGTATTATTTTCTTCGGTGCTCTGGCTGCCGGAGCTGCTGTGGTGTGCCTGTTTCAGGAATAAATGGGACAGTTTTTATAATCTATGTACTAATGATGTACCACAGTTCAATTTCTCAGTTTCCAAACTGCAGGTCTAAGGTTGTGTCCTGGCCATTTATGCTGTGAAAATGGTTCCTCTTTCTTTCATCACTGGATGCATCAGTACACGTGTTTTTTTCCCTGACTGTAAAATATCTTTTGGAGCTATTAATCTGCCAGTGAAATTTAATTTCACATGGTTACCTTGCAAGGAGCTCATTTAAATAACATGCACAGTTCAGTGCATCTGGGACCAAATCCCTGGTGTCACACTGGGCTGTTTCCAGGAGCACCCAGGCCTGAACAAAGGGGTTTATCTTGGGAGAAGGGAAAGAGGAGAGCTGGGGTGAGAGTTTTGCTCCTTCCAAAAGACTTCTCATGGAATTCAGGGTGTTAAAGGTGTGAAGCTTCACTGGATGTGGGTGGGGGTGGTTTAAAGCTTCTGCTGGTGAGTGTTCAGGTGGCTGCAGGACCCTGGCCCTGGGCAGGTTGCATTTATTCACGGTGTGTGCATGTGGATTTGGGTGTTAAGATATATTTTCTTTTTCTTTTCTTTTTCTTTTCTTTTCTTTTCTTTTTTTTTTTTCATTTTTTTTTTCTTTCTCTAGACCTTAAATCAAAAAACACTTAAAAATAGAAGTCAGTGGCAGAAAGGCCAAGTGACTTCTTTGTAACTTGCCCAGTTCTGGGAGGGAGAAATCTGACCTGGAGGGAATACAACACATTGGGGTTTGCTCCTCACCCAGACCCTTCATGATTCTCCATTCCTAAGCTTCCTTTCAGGAGATTTGTTATTCTGACAGCTTTTTTTTTTTTTGGGCTTAAGGGTTGGGTTTTTTGGGTTTTTTTTTTTGAGATTTCCTGTTTACACCCTGTCTAATTACTCTTTTCTTTTTCTTATTTTTTCCCTAACGGGATGACACACATGGATGTCTAAAAATATTGCATTTAACAACCAGCTTTGCATAGGGAGGATGTTTCTGTCCAAGAGAAATAGCATAAATATCCTGCATGTGCTTTTTTCCGAAATAAACATTCAGGCTCAGAATATTGTAGGGAATTGGTCTAAGTAGCCAAGAAGCAATTTTGTTTTGTTTTGTTTTTTTCTCTGCTTTGCTGGTTTTCTTTTTAAAGGATGGATGTTTTGGAAAATCTGCTTTGATGATTTTAGGTGGAGAATTTGTCAAATTATTTTGTGACAAAAAAAGGGAGACAAAATGTTGTTTCCTCCCAGTTAATGAAACCTTTATGATAATGCTAATTTTCTGTGTAGAGTTACAGTCTCGCCATATGTTTTAATTTCCACACATAGATATTCTGAGAATTGTTTGTTTCCCTTCATTATCTGCCTTTTTTACTGAAGATTTGGGTGAATCAGATTCTTGCTGACAGCCTGTAAATTAGCAGAGTTGCAGTATTTTGATATAACTGTATTTCTGCAGTGGAAAGTGTTTGTCTCCTTTCAATCCTCTCCATTTTTGAGGTTTTGCTACTTACTTGTGTAGAGAGAACACAAGTGACTTTGGGATGCTGGATTTTTATTTTTTCCCAGTCTCTCAGTATGGTTTTGCCAAAAATAGGGCTGTGTAATGTCTCTCTCCTAATTTCCTATTGGGAATGAGATGAGACACAGAGATGAGACACAGAGATGCTTCATGAATTTTATGCTGCTACTTCTTTTACTGGATAAGAACTTAAATATTAGCAGGCTTTTAAAAATAACTGCTAAGGCGACCAATCTGGGGCCACGTTGCAAAAATTCTTCATTTGTACAGACAATGCTAAATCAATGAGAATAAGCTGAAAACAGATGTGTGTGTGTATAAATATCTCAAGACTGTTCACACCAGCTCTTGACTGAGCCAGACAGCTGTGCTCATCTCGTGATGGATTGGTCCAACACATAGAAAATCAATTACATTGTTCAGATTAGCAGGGCGTCCTGAATTAAAGATGACAGAAAATGTATCAGCGAGAGCTCCAGGGCTTTGGGTCTTTGAGGAGCCTGTTGCCCTGGGAGTTGGGACTCAGCACAAGTCCCTTCCCACAGCCTGAGGAAAGAGATCTGCCAGCGGATGTGCTGTGGGGAATAAATCAAATAAATCACACCAGTGTCATTGGGGGAGTTAAAAAGGAGTCCTTTGCTGCTCTGGCTCCAGGAGATCAGAGTCTCCAGTTGCTGGGCTGGAGGCACCTTTCCCTGGCCAAAATCTATTGATGGAAGTGATGGAAACCTCTTCATGAAGCTCTCCAGCTTTTCTCCAGGCAGGAGGATGGGAGCAGCTCACTGGTACCTGTGACCGTGCTGTGGCATTGCTGTGCCACACTCATGTCACACCTGGGACCGTACAGGGCTGGTGGAAGGGGACTGACACTCCAGAGCTTGTGAGGTGAGCTTGCAGCTGCAACAGCTTCCAAAGCTTTTGGTTCTACCTCCTGTACAGAAAAGGCTTGTGCAGTGTGAGCGTTGCCTTGTACATCAGAGCCCTGTCTGCACAGGGAGGCAGCTGATGAGAGGAGAGAGTTGTCTCCTGGAGATGAGCTCTCTGGTGGGCAACATTCCTGATGAAGGATGGGCTTCTGCTTCCCTGTGATGGTCATTTGTGGTGATTTTCTACTGGTTGTAAGAACGGGGTGAGCCAAGTGAAGTGCTCTCTGCCCCAGCAGGAATGGGGTGGGGATTCTTGGAGTGAGATCCTGCACAGCTGCAGGAACCAGGGTGCTGGTGGCTGAAGCTTTGGGTGTGCAGGAGGAGGAGAAGGGCTTGGACTGCCCAGGTTTGTTTAGGGACTGGAGCCTACAGATGCAAAGCTGATGGTCACACCAGCAGATCTGTGTTCCCTGAGGCTGTGGTGCCACGCAGTGAGTATCCCCGTGTCTCATCCTGGGTGAGGAGGTGTCTTAGCAGGAATGTAGCCCTCAGGTGTTCAAGAATGGGCTGGGGGGGCAGAGGGGTGCAGGCAGCTCTTCTCAGAGCTACATCCACAGGCATTTCATGGCTCTGGACATTGCTGTCCTGTAGCTCTGTGCATGGGGTGAAGTCTCCTGGGGTGACACCAGTGGCCACAGGGCTCTGGGGGTGCAGGTGGGAGCTGCCAGGCAGCAAAGGTATTTCACGCTGCTTTGTCACTGTGCACCTTGGCATCTTCTGCAACTTCTGGACTGAGCTTTCCAGCACTCTGCATGGATGTGGGTGTGTGATTTCTGAGAAAAGATTCCTGGCATCTCAGGCTTTAAATGTTGTCTGTATTTATAGTTGTAAATGGGACTTCTAAGCTGTTTCCCTATGTTGTTTCATCAATAAAATCAGGGATAATTATATCTTCAGAGGTGTCATGAGGTTTTGCACACTTTTGAGGTGCTCTGCAGTTACCTTGGATAGCTGAAGCACCGACGATGCTTGGTATTTCTTCTATGTTTTAATCCTTCCAGATACCTTTCTTTTTCCTCAGCACGAGGCTTCGTGGATGTGTTTGCTGTAACAGAAACCTTTTTTAGTTAACAACAGACAACCGAGGCAATTAAAACAGTCAGAAGTGATTGATGTGATTCACTGGGTGAACGCTAAAGCAGCTCACAATTAAATAATTGCAACCCTTGTGCTATCTCAGAGCAACAGATGGAGAGTGATTTAAAAACACTGTGGATCCGACACTTCGCAACAGGGGCAGATTGGTAACAGTGTGTCAGAGCCAGAAATAGGCTCCACCTTGAAGGGTGCGCTGATCAAATGATTAATTGATGGAACGGGCCACTTAGTTATGAGCCTGCCACGACAGCTCTTTGGCTCTCGGGAACAAATGGACCTGGGAGTGGATCATAATGGGTTTGAGGGCTCTGGGCACTGCGTTTGGGCAGCAGATAAATCTCAGGGAGCTGGAGTTGGGCTGCTGCAGCTTTGCTTGCAGAACCGAAGATGAATGGCTGGAGGTGGTACCTTTCTGGGCATGCAGGGGATGATGCTGTGCAGGCTGCAGCACCAGGGCATGGATGCAGCGGTGAGATCACTGCTGCCTCCGGGGTGGAGCTGCCTTGTGCTCCGAGCTGCTGCGAGCACCACGTGTCACTGCTCACCTGGCACTTCTGCACAGATCCGTGTTCGTAGCAGTAACACGAAGGGAAAGGAAGGGATTTCTTTCCTCTAGACTCGCTCTGCTAAACGGTCCTTGTACCGGTATTGCTGTTTTGGTGGTATTGCTGTTTAGCTCAGCAGTGCCAGAAGTTGCCGGTGTTGGCGCCCAGCTCAGATTTCCAAGACCCTACAGGGAGCTGTGCCTGCGGCCGCTCATCTCTGACCTGCTTGCAGGGATCCTCAGGAGGGCACTCCCTCTCGCCTTTTGGCCAGAATGAGCTCAATTAGTTGGAACAACGAGGCTTTGTGGATTTGGGTGTTGGGGCAGAAGGGGCTGGCTGTGTCTCGCAGCCCTCGCTGTGCAAGCGGGGCTGCGCCGGGCAGAGGTGGGAGGTCTCTGCGGTTGTCCTGTAATCATCTATAAATTCTGTCTGTTTTTAAGGCTTGAGCGTGCAGCATGCACAGGGGCAGGACGTGATGAGAGGTGCTGATGGCACCACAGCTCAGCCCTGTCCTTGTCCCTGTCCCTGCAGAGCCAGAGGGATGTGAAAGGAGAAACCATTGCGTGTTACTGTTTAATCCCTCTGGGAGCCCCTGTCTAAGCAAACCACCCCCAGCCTCTGCTCACAGCTCACAATTTATAGTCGGCTGGAAGCCTGTGCTGTCAGGAAAATGAGTTACTTTGAGGCTGGGAGAACAAATATGAAAGCCAGGTTTCCTTCACCAGCTCTCACCCGGAGAGTGTTGCAAAGCTGGTCCTACTGAAGCTGCTGAAAGGCCCAGAATTAGAACAGATATTAAATAATGTAAAAGCTTTCATTGAAATGTATTAGATTTCAAAGGGCAGATATTAAAAGGGCATAATGGGCAGCTATTTCTGAATTGCTCGCCTCCTAAAGAGAGGAAGAGACTTTGTTTGCAGGAGATAAATGTGACATTAAAGAGGTGGTTCAGATGTAGCATCAGAGGTTGCAAAGCTCATCCTGTTCTTAGTTCAAGCACCTTCTTGGTGTGTGCATCTCCTGTGTAAGAATCCCATGGAGGTGATGACTTTCAGCAGCTGTCTAGGTGAAAATGTTACTGTGCTGGTAGAGTCTCCCTCTCTTCTAGACACAGGTCAGTGGACCAGATCTGGGCTGATGAGGGTTGCATGGATCTGGGTGTCCTGGGTCCCTGGTCATCTGGTCCTCACCAGAGCAAAAGCCTGTGCCTGTGGCACTTGCCAGGCTGGTTCATCCTCACATTTAATTCTTACAGCATTTATGGGTTTTTTTAATCTGATCCCGAGTGCTTCTAAGCACCCTTAGTTCCAGCTTGAAGTTGACAGGAACTGATAGTGCCAAGGCAGCTCCCCAGATGGAGTCCTTGGGGAAGGACTCTCAGCTCGGGTATGGAGTCAATTCCCTTACCCATCAAGATCAGACACTTGTTCCACACTGCCCTTGTCCCCAGGCCTCACGTGCTCTGGTGCAAGCCAGGAAAGCCAGGAACCCTGCCCTTCCTAACAGGCTGTGTTGCTGTGTTTGCAGATGACCGAGGGCCGGCACTGCCAGGTGCATCTCCTCGATGACAGGAACTTGGAGCTGCTGGTTCAGGTACGGACCTCGCTCTCTTGGGGCTGGCAGCCAGTGCCAGGCTTCTCTGCTTCTTTTCTCTTGGGGGCTGAAGTGAGGGTTGAAGAAAAGTTATACCTCTTTCTAGAAAAACTCACACAAGTGGAATAAGCATGCTGAGGCAATATGTGCTTCTCCTGACACGTGGGAAAAATATCTGCCATCAGTTCTGCATTCAGTTTTTGCTTTCACCAAAATTCATAGAGGATATTAAACACACCCCTTTTTTGCCATTTAGATGGGAAGAAAACTCTGTGGTTTTGAGGATGTTCTATTCCCGTAACAGAACTCAAAGCACGAGATCCTCCACTACACAATGTTTTCTTAATTAAAATATCCTTCCTGCTATAAGTGCAGGAAAGCCTGGGATGCTGCCTTCTCCCCCGGAAGGAGGAAAGCAGCACTCAGTCTGTGCCCTTCAGCTTAATGTCATGGATTAAGCACAAAATTGCCTCTCCATGCTCCACACATCCCACACAGCTCCACTGAGACACCCTGAGTCCGATATGTCACTTCTGTATTCAGTTGTACAACAGGGTTTTAGCATGGCCATATGTATTCAAATGCCAGTGTTCACACAGAAAATTTATTTTATATTGAAAGCCTGGACTGAAATGAATAAAACTATTTTTATTCTTTCAATAGCCCAAACTTTTGTCTCGGGAGTTACTGGATCTGGTGGCCTCACACTTCAACCTGAAAGAAAAAGAGTATTTTGGGATAACATTTATCGATGATACGTGAGTGTGTTTATTTATTTTAAACAGCTGTGTCATTATTCAATGTGAAACCTTACCTCTGATACTGTGGCGGCTTGGCATGATGGAAAAATGACTTTTTCTTTTCAAAGAAGAAAGAGTTTTCTACCCTGTGCTTGTGCTGCTTGGCAGAAGAAAGGGGAAGGCACAAAATAGAAGATATTTGGAAAATATCTTCTGGGCACAAACCAGAGAATCCTTGTAAAATTCTTTCCTGATGATTTCACATTTCATATTTGCCTCACACGGTGAAAAAAACTGATTCAGTGATAATTTCCCATGTGAACACCCTCAGCTTTCCTCCTCTGCACTTTCAGTAACAACAAAAAGGTTTTGCGTTTATTTCCAAAATGAATTGCAGTGCTTTGTACCTGAATCTCAATTGTATTATTGAGCCTTTTAACCCCAGATTTCCCGGGCAGAGTGAGCTGTGAGTTGGTCCTGCCCAGGAACACCTCCCTGTCACTGAGCCTGGGTGTGGTGCTCTGTCCAGGCTCTGGAGCGCTGTGGGAGATCTGTTCCATGGCATTAACCAGACTCAGCTGTGTTAATTGCAATCTCACCTGTGCTTAGGCTCATCTCTCAGCAGGGCACTGAAATGCTTCCCCACATCTGCTAGCTGCAGGGCCAGCGTCCCCAGAGGAGTTACCTTCAGCTCCAAAAAGCTGGAGCAGAGGTGCTTGGGGCAGTGGGGACATGGAGCTGTGCCCTAATACAGCCCCTAAATAAACCTCTAGTCTAATGGGAGTAACATCAGTTCCTGCTGCTCTCTGTTGCCACTTTTTATGCAGTCCTGGATGGAAGTCTTCCCCTACAGATCCCCTCAGAGCTGTGTTTGGGGCCACCCTGCTGGGGCACATCCCAGGTGCAGGGCTGGCCCTGAGGACACCTGCAGTTCATGGAGCTGATGGCAGCTGCTCCCTCAGGGCTCCGACCCTAGCACTGTGTTAGTTTTGCCAGCCATTCACATCTTGGGCTGTTCCTGGAATATTTTTGCCACATCCTTGTCTTTTTGCTTGCTGGAAGATACTTTCTCCCAGCTCTTCTGTAAATCCCTTGAGGATCCTGTTTGTAATTGGCTTATTTTTTCCCCCAGAAGAGCTGCCATGAAATTCTTCTGGATGTTTTTGGTTGCTGGCACTGAGTCACGGTGAGGTTTAAAGTGCTGCCAGGGGATTATCTAAAAGCTGTTGGCTTCCCCAGAAACTCCAGTGGGATTCCAGGGTGTATGCACAGGGCTGGCTGCTTGGAGGGAGTGTGTGGCCTCTGGAGGGCACCCATGGCTCAGCCGTGCAGGGTTAAGGGTTAGGTAACAAAAAGGAAGTCATTTGATGAGATGTTTGTCTGCCTTAAAGTAACGCCTGGAGTAAACGGGGGCACTGAAAAGAACCAGTTTCTGTATTTTCCATCCCAGTTTTTAACCTTCTCCCCAACCTGTTTCCATAGAGGTCAGAATGTCTGGCTGCAGCTGGATCACCGTGTCCTGGACCATGACTTGCCCAAGAAACCAGGGCCAGCAACTTTGTACTTTGCCGTTAGGTGAGTAATTGTTTCCACCAAGCAAACATTACCACTTAGGTTTATTTATCACCAGGGGGTTTTGTTTAAAGGAACTGATTACAGATTTGATAAAGGAAATAAATGTTAAAGCAACGTGTTATTTTTAGAAGGAGATTAGGTCCTGGCTAAGTGCTGCTCTCTTTTGTATTTAACTGTGAAATAAAGTAGGTTGGAACCTGCTACTTTTTAAACTGTTACTAGGACATTATTCCTAGGGTGGGTTTGGGGTTTGTTTTTTTTTGTTTAAAACCTCATATTTTAAATATCTTCTTTGAGTGTCTAAATTGCAATACAGTTTATTCAAACAATTTTACCTTTTTTCCTTCTGTTTACTTAAGGGTTGTCTGTTCTTTAAAGGCATTGCTGATGGCTGTTTTGCTCACAGCTTAACCAGTCCCCAGGAAAGAATAAAATCCCTGGCAAAATGATGATTTTAGCCAATGTAATTGCATTACTTTAGGGCTGTTCCTGGCAAAGCTCTGCTGGTTATGGGCCTGAAAAAAAACCCACGTCCTACGAAACAGAGCTGTGCTGGCAGAAAACACCAAGCATCATATTCTTAATATTGTTGGAGTTTTTGTTTTCCTTGCAGTCTGCGAGGGAACGTGAGAGCAGACTGACCTCATTTACTTTTCAGATCTGGGTAAATTTATGCCTTGTGTGCTTAATTATGTGAAGCACTTGCAAGGCAGAGCCTCTCATGTAGCTGGGTCAGTTGGCACCGGCGCCTCCTCTTGTCCCCCCCTGGTCAGCAGGAGAATGGGACAAACAAGTGGCACTTTGTTCTGCCTGAGTTTGTGCTGCTGTGTGGTGGTGCTCAGAGCTCCTCTTCCACACTTAGCAGAAAGAAAAAGCCCCATTTATAAAGGGATGATGGGCTCTTCACTGTGTTTACAATACTAGATCAGGATCTGGGAGGCCAAAGAAAGCTGCCCAAGAAAGCTGTGAAGGCAATCCTATCACTTGAGCATTCTTTAGGTTGGAATTTATGCTGTTTTTGCTGATAGTGTTCATTTTGGCCCTCTCAGTTGCAAGATAGTCCTCAACAGGACAGGATGTGTGGAGACTTGGGCAAGAGTTAATGTGTGAGGAGTGGGCTTAAAAGATCAACCTTTAGAAGGGAATTTTGAGCCTGACTACTGTGGGGTCATGAAATCCAAAATAGGTAAATAATCAAGGAGGTGGGCAGTGAGATGCAGAGCAGGAGGGAGATACAGAAATAATAAGCATTACAGAAACTGCCTGATCCATAGAAAATAGAAATTCCAGCAGAAAAGCCACTTCTAATCCTGCAGTTTCCAGCTGCATTACTGGTAATGGAGGAATCTCCAGATTCCTGGTTTTTCTTCATTGCTTGTCATTCCTGAGCTTTTGCTGTTCAATAAGGAAACACTGATAATCCTTTGAGATTTTAATTATTGCCAGCTGGCATAAACTCAGTCCAGTCACAGAGGTTTTTGGATGGTGCAATCCTCTGAAGGGCTCTATGATGCAGATTGAGGACTTCCAGAAGTGTCATTTTAGTTTCAAGAATGCTGACTGCATCGGAAGTAGAAGCAGAATTTGCACTTTATGGTGTTCCCAAATGTGCCTGCAGTGCCCTGAACATCCTTGTCTCTGTGGTCCAGTGTTCCCCATGTGCACTGGGGTGGTGAGAAGGTGCAGCTTGTACTGCAGAGGAAACAGAGCACAGGACACAGCTGGGATTAGGGGCAGTGCCCTCACCCCAAATCCACAGATCCTACAGCTTCCTGCTTTGTACCAGGGGTGAATGGGAGCTGCGTCTCTTCAGAACCAGAGCTGTCCTGCTTCTGAGGGTGAGTCAGCCACACCTGAGCCTGGCTGAGAGAAACTGGAAGTGCAAATGAGGTCACTAGCTGAGGAAAATCATGCTTTGGTGCAGTGAAAGCTGAGGAAGGTCCACTCTGTGAAGGGCTGCTCTGGCAGCAGGTTGGGAAAGCATGAAGAGTGTGGGTCCTGCACTCTGCTCTGCATTTCTGAAGAGAGGCACTCAAGGGTATTTAAAGTAAAGTTTAGCAAAGCTGTTGGAGGAAAAATATATCAGATGAGATCAGGAGAGGCTGGAGATACCTGTGGCTCCTAGAGTTTGTGGGGAAAGGTGAGTCATGGAAATGTATAACAGCTTTTCAAATGTCTGGTGCAGGCTGCTGGGCTGCCCCTTGGACAGGCTGCATGCCTGGGAAATGGGTAAATTATCTACAGAGGAGTTCTGGAGAGTGCTTTAAAATTAATTTGATGGAACACGCTGTAGGAATGTGAAATATTAAAGCAATTACTATTTAATGTATCACTTTTCTGAAGTCACAGCATAAACACTGCAAACGTTCCTAACACGTGTGGCAGGTCCCAGCTTTACTGCTCCCCATCACGAGCTCTGTGCTGCTGCTGGGGACTTGTTCAAATATCTTGCAAATCATCCATGGCAAGATAATCATCAGTGTAATCGTCAGGAGCCTCAAGAGCAGTGTGGGGCTGTGGGAGGGATTGCTCTGGCTCTGATTGCCCTGTGTGGGTCTCCCAGCCCTCCTGCCAGCAAAGACAGGACATTGGGAAGCCCTGGGGTGTGCATTGCTGAGGCACTGCTGGTCCAGGGCTTAGCTTGGCTGTAAAAAAGTTGTGTCTTCTGCCCAGCATTTAGTTGGGAGCATCTGACCTGGAGCAAAGTGAATGGCTCCTCTTAACATTTCTGCTCTCCTGGGAGGAAGGTGGTCCTGCAGGGTGTTGGACTGGCTTCCCACCTGCAACACGTTTGGAGTTGCTTTTTCCACTGCTGTGACTTCACCTGCAGCAGAGGAGGGATGGGCTTTGTTCCTGCAGCATTCAACAGGGTTTTCATCTAATTTGAAAAGTCATCAGATATCCAGGATCTGTTGAACCATGAGTCCCTGTTCCCTGTGTGCTGTCAGGCTGTGATTTCTGCTTGTTCCGTCCTAAAAGGCAGGAAATTAAGTGCAGTAGCTCATAGTTCCTCTGTGCTATTTTATTGCTAGAGAACCAAACACTGAGGAAATAAAATTACTTGGGAGGAAGATGAAACCTATTCAAGAGAGTAGCTCATGTTTTTGGTTCTTTTTTTAATTTTCAGGTTCTACATTGAAAGCATTTCCTTTCTCAAGGACAAAACCACAGTAGAGCTGTTTTTTCTGAATGCCAAGTCCTGCGTACACCAGGTAAGACTTGGAGCTTCTTGTGCATTTCTCTTCTATTGCTCCTCTGCCACATACTCAGTCCTGAGAATTTGGTAGGAGCTGTATCTGATTTCCAGAACTAATTGAAGTATTAAGATCTCAGCGTGCTGCCTTGAATGCTGATGCTTCATGCAAATGGGTGAGGCTGATGATGGTTTCCTGGTCCTGCTCTCACAGCCCTGCTGTGTGCTCAGTGCTCTACAATGAGTCCTAAGTACTCAAAAGCTTTTAAGTTACTTGAAATCTGGGTTGTCACTTCCCAGGTAGGCTCTGCTCAGTGGCACATCCTCCTACTTTCTGCATAGCAAACACTCAAGGCAAGCATCTCTTTACTGACCTTTAGTCAAACTTGTCCTAAGAAGAAGAGATCTGTGAGGAAGGTCCTGTGTTGTGGATTTGGTCCTTAATTCCTTTATTTCCTGCCTTAATTCAGTGAGATAAAGTAACAGTAAATAGTAATAGCAAATCCTATAAAGTAGCAGTCACAATCAGTTGTTGGAATATTTTCTTTATTCACATTCTGGTTGAAAAGCTTCCACTGTTACCATAAAATATTCAAATTGGTAAAATACATGTTTTTAAAAGCCACAGCAGGATGTGGTAATCAAAATCTTAAAGAATAAGGTTGATTTGCTGCAGGTGCATCTTGGTGTGGAATAACAGTGGTGTGACATCCAACTCTGCCATGCCCCTGCAGTTCAGTGAACTTTACTCTGATGCTTCTGGGATTCTCCAGTTAATGGCAAACTCTGGTGCCTTTTGTTTTTTCCTCATGGTTCAGTCACTCTGAGAGGGTTACTTGGTTCTTGGTTCTTTTCTTGGGAAACAATCCTGTAGCACAAACTGGTGGTGGAGCTCAGTGTAGCCAGCCAAAGTTTTTACCTTTAATATATTTCAGATTTTGGAGGATTCTTATTCAGTATCCGGTGCTCATTATTTTATGAAAGAATACAGAACCCTAAAAGAGGTTAATGGCAGAGCTGTGACTGTGCTTTGTACAGGAATTGCTCTCTGGGAGAGTGAGGGAAATTGCTGCATTTTTGTGACATGCTGAAGTTTGAAAGATGCTTGAAGAACTTGGGGCCTCACTGGTTACGGTTATTAAAAAGCAAATCTCCATTTGACATATCTGCCACTTAAAATGAAGGGTCTTGGCAGCTTGTAGCCATCCTTAAATTGCTCCTTAACTGGAGCACTTTAACTAGACAGGTAGCACAAATAATTTTGGAATTGGAAAATGGGTCTGGTTTTGGGATGGAGTGTGGAAAATGCCACTGCTATTGAAACAAACCCTAGTCAATATTAACACAATATTAACACATTCAGGTGCCAGTATATGTGTTTATGTGTATGTTTAAGCATATCAGAAAGCAAAGGAGAAGCATAAAAAAAGAAGTTTAAAGACAGGTTGGCTCTTTTTTTCCCTATGCCAAGTGTGTGCTCTAATTGTAGCAAACCAAGTGTGGCATCCCTTTCCTGCAAGCAAAACTGCCGGAAGCAGGAGGTTTCTGTGTGTCCAGTTTCTGTGGGCAGCAGAGGGATGACGATGAGGAGCAGCACTTCCTCCTGAGAGAAGGATCTCTGGGCAGCACCAGGTGATTCAGCATACAGGGAAAGCTGGGGAGGCCTGGCTCTGCCTGCAGCCCTCTCTGTGCTGGTAGTTTCATTGCCCAGCTCAAGCCTGTGGCTCCTTCAGCAGGAGCCAGTTCATCTACTCTCAAGTAGCTTTTAGCCTTCCAATTAACTCTTGTAAAAATATTTTGTTCTACGTGACAAACTTTGAGTCACTCTAGGTTTCCAGTAATCGTGAAGGGCACGTGGGGCCAACCCTCACGCTAAGTCCCTGGGATGTGGACAGGAGGATGCACAGAGGCCCCTCAGATGTGCTCCCACAATCTGTCCTCTCCTGGGGTGCTGCTGGCTCCTCTGTGGGGCAGGAAGGAGCCACAGGATGAGCAGTGGATCATGCAATGGATCAGCAGATCCCCACCTCCATGAGGCAAGTGGCTGATGCTCACTGATGACAGCCAGGAATGTTCCCTGGCATTTCTCAGTCATTCATCCAGCTCTAGGAGGCTAGACTTGTCTCAGCTTGGCTTTTTCTCTGTGCTTTTTTTCTTCCCCTTCCTTTCCTTTCCTTGCTGCATTCTTGGAGTGAGGAAATGCCCGTGTGTCAAAAAGCAGGAGCCCACACCCAGCCCATGTGCTCAGGAGAGCTCCCAAGGCACAGGCAGTGCCAGAGGATGCCCTGCCAGGGCAGTATCCTAACCTGGATCTCTGCATGAAGCCTCTGCTCTGTGTGGGCCAGGAATGTGGTTTGGGATAGATGCTGCAATACCTGGGCTGTGCTAAGACCTGCGTGGATAAGATTGCTTAAAAGTCAGTGGTGTTTTTTTGCTTTCACAGAGGTGTTTCCAAAGTTTTCACTGTAGCTTTTCACCATAGGGGAACCCCAAATCCAGAGTGGTGCAAACGCCTGATGCTTGAGTGCTCTTGTGACATTCCTGAGCGCTGGCATGTGTTGACAGCACAGCAGTGTGTGGGTACCTGTGCTCCCATGGCTTCTGTCTTCAGAGGACGGTGATGTTTTTCTGAGCAGAGGGGGGACAGGGTGATGCTGCCCTGCATGTGCCATGGGTGTGCCAGTGCTCCTGCTGGCACACGGGACACACCAGGAGAGCCAGACAAAGCCTTGGGAGACCACAGCCAGCACAATGGCAAAGCTCTGTGCCAGCCTTCCCTGTGGAGGGGATTTATCCTTGGCTTACAAGGTTCAGAGGCTGCATCAGAAATGTATTTACATTCTTTGAGATATCTGTGTGTGAAATCCTGCAAGTGGCTGTGTCTAATCAAAGAGAATGGAATTCCCCTAAGGAAGTCCAGCACCTCTGGGCAATGTGTGCTGGCCGTCTTGTACCAGATGAACAAAAATTGGGGTAAATACTACAGAATATTACTATATTCTTAGTTACATAACAGATTACAAAATGCGATTATGAGTAATAAATAATGAAATCAAAACCTGTATGACAGCTCTGAAAAGGGTGAAGGCTTTCATAGTGTTCTGCAGTGCACAGCCATGATTCTCTTCCTCACCTTTCAACCCCACATTCCTTCTTGCAAATCTCTCTGCTGCTTTCTGCAAATCAGGTACTGCTTTACCCTGCCAGGACTTGGAAGAATCTGGAGCTTGTGCATTTTGCAATCTCTGTAGACATTTTGGCAAGGAAGGGACAAGATAGACAATAAAATCCCAGCTGCCAAAAAATTATTTCTCTCTACTCCCCACCCACTCCTCCACCTCTCTGCTCTTCTGCACAGTCAAAGCTCCTTTGTGCCTCTGGGACCTTTGCTGGCACGTGCCAGGTTTGTGCATCCTCTGTGACCTGTGCTCTTCTCTGTGCAGTCTCCTCTGCCTGTGAGCATCTGGAGAGCCAGGGAAACCCCTTTTTCTGAGGCACAGAGGGCTGAAACCTCATTTTTACTTTTGTGAAGCCTCCTTTGCACATGAACAGAACACAACATTTGCTGTTGCACTGCCCGGTGCCCCCTCACTGCACAAACCTTGGCATCCAGCTGAGACATAAATGCTGCCAGAGCTCTCACCCTGCCCTCCTTTCATGTCAAGCTGCCCATTTTCCCCCTGCTCTGGTGCTGCAATCCCCAGCCCCTCTCAGCCCTGTGTGGTCCCAGCAGCTGCCTGGCTCCTGCTCTCCAGCATCCACGCTCTTGGAGTTGGGAGAAGTCAAATCCATTGCCAGGAACAGCTTGGACCACCGAGCAGGAGGTGGGAGCTGGTGATAATTATATATCCAGGTCTGTGAAAGTGCATTCCAGGGACTTGGTTAAAAACTCGTTTATCCACGTGTATTTTGGGAGAATGCAAAAGTGCTTTGTGTACATCTGGGCTATCATTTTCTTTTCCAATGCTTTGAGTATTGCTGCCTGAAAATCTTCAGTGGTGGCAACTTCAGTTTAAAAGCCTTCTCTCCCATCACTGACTTCAAGAAGCTGGGTGAAGATTTATAGCTGTCTGAAACCTACTGTACAGCTGGAATTTAGGAGAGTGGAAGCCTGGTACTCTGTTCCAGGTGAAATGGGTGTCTCAGAATGGATGTGTTTGTACAGGGAGCTCTGTAACGTGTTCAGTGTGTTATTGCACAGCCCATGACCATAGCTGGGATACTTCTAGGGAGGTGGGTCAGAACTGGTCACGCACATGCTGATGATAAATTTGGAAAGATAAATTAGTCTTTTCTTCTTTTGAAACAGCCAAGTTTGGAAAAATAACACCCTCCTTGGCTAGCAAAGCACTGTCAAGTTTATTATGCATTAGGGCTAACCTCCATATAGCTCTGCAGCCATACAGTTGAGTCTTTGCCAGGCCTTGAAATATGTTCTGTAAACGAAGATCTTGGTCAAGTTGGCTGTGTTCCCCTTTTCCTCTGTATCTCTGGGTGTTGGGGGGTTTATGTAAGTTCCCATTTGTTTCAAGGACTTGTAAGAATTGCTTTTAAAAAAGAAAAATAAAGGGAAAAGTTAAAGGAAATATAAGTTTTCAGAGGAGTCTGTAACCGTGATAGCTCCATGAACAGCAATGCTTGTGAGCACTTGGCAGCCTGAAGACCAGTGCTTACCAAGAAGAGCTGTTGAAACAGACCCCTGGTGTGAGCATGAAGTCTGGCTGGTTCCCAGCTCATGGGGAGCAAAGTGGTCATATATCAGAGAGCTCTCGAAAGCTTTATAATGGATATTTCCTAATTCTCCCCCACCTCAAGGGAGAGGGGAACGTTCCCATGTAGCCTTGTAACACAGCACAGTCTGATCTAGCCAAGGCTGTTAAATACCCTCTGTCCATTGCCTCAATTGGCTGCTCTGCTCCCAAAGACAGCGCATGGAAAGCCCAGGTTGAGGTTCAGCAGGATCAGTTGGCCTTTTGCTCCTCCAGGGCTGTTGCCTGCTGTGGATTCTGCCTTGGCAGCCACCTCCATGCCCAGCCTTCACAGCAGCATGGCAGCAGATGAGGAGGATGCAGCGAGGTTGTGCCTATGAACAAAATGTGACAGGAGGGGGAGGCAGAACCCCACGCTGATGTAGTTTGGCAGATCTCCATGGGACCCCCCACTCGTTTCTCCAAGAGACCTCACATGGGGCCGTACTGGTGGCTTTGGGGAGGGCCTTGGACTGTGGGAATAGTCCACCGCCTCCTCTGAGAGTGCTGAGGTTGAGCCAAGTCCTGCAGTGAAGGGTGGTGGTGCCCCAGGGACCTGTGAGGCTCTTGGGGAGGTGCAGGTTGTGTCCCAGCTGGGCTGGCTCATTGCCTATGAAGATTCAGTTGATTTGCAGCCGGAGTTTTGTACCTCACATCTCTCATGCAGTCACCTCCTCCTGGGACTAACGACTGGGTTAATTGTTATGAAGAGTCCTGCACCTTTGATGTCCTGGCCACAGAGCAGAGATGATGTGACAGCTCAGGCAGTGAGTGCTGGATATCTCACCAAGATGCTGGGGTAGGAAAGCGAAAGGCCATGATTATATGTTAATGACACTTACTATGTATCCTGGCTTGCAAACCAGGGAAGTCTTTTTGCCTTTCCCCCATTCTCTGCTTTTACTTTTGTATTAATGAGAAAAAAGCAGCAGTAAATGTGTTCCTCTTGCACTGTTCAGGCGAATCTCGGTGTAGCTGCTCCTATCCCTGGAGTTTCATTGAAGTGTTGGCTGAGGCGCAAAAGGCAAAGGGAAATGGATGAGAGTGGCTGGCAGAGACAGCAAAATAAAGGGTGTAACAGGGAAACCTGAAGCTGTTCCTTACCAGGAGGCACTAACAGCTTTTATTTTTGAGCTGGGTTGGCCTAAGCCCCTGAGGTGGGAAGCAGGAGGTCTGGCCAGGGAAGAGCTGTGTCGGCCTCTGCCCATGCATTGAGCTGTGCTTGGTCTCAGCCTGTGCTCCCTTGTGCTTGGTGTGAGGTGCTGTGGGCCTCCATGCATGAAATGGAAGTCATCGTGGACCATCTAAGTGCTGTGGAGCAGCTGTGAGGCCTTCCGAGCCACCCAGGCTGCAGGGCCCTGTGGGGGAAATGCAGCGCAAGGAGAAATCTGAAGTGCTCCTCTGAGGACAGTCAGGAGGAGCAGACTTCCATTTGCTCCTGTAGCAGCTCCTATTCCGCTGCTTTTGCGCTTTGCTTTCCCCCTTGAGGTGTTGGAGGCAGATAACTTGCTTTGCTGTGCTTTTTCTCAGCTCGGAGTTTCTGTCCTTGGGAACTGAGTCCCAGTTAAGGTGCTCAGCAAGGCTTGGCTTATCTGATGCAGGAGGGAGTGGGATGGTGTCCCCAGTGCACCGCAGGGCAGTGTGAGCAGCAGGTGACACCTCCAGGACTGAGACGTTGCTGCGAATGCTGGTAATTGGGACGGGCAGTTTAAAGCTGGAGGTGATCCATGTGCTGCCAGTGTTTGTGCAGGAATTAATTACCCAGCACAGCCACTCCGACAGGGCGAGTGACAGGATCTGCCTGACCTAGTTCCTCCTGCGCAGCTTGTGTGGTGTAACAGGTTGTGGCCAACACCCACTGCCCTCCCCAGCCTGTCAAAAAAAGCCTGAAACACTGAAAAGCTGCTAAGCTTTCTGCACTGCTGGGACCTGCCAGCCCAGCTCTCCGGCTGCCAGGACACCCAGCAGGGATGCTGCATCCCTGGTGGGAAGCAGGTGCTGAAAAAGGGCACAGGGGCGCTGGCGCTGCTTTGTTCACTTGTGCCGGGTCCGCACCCAGCTAATTGCCTGACTCGGTTTGAATGTCTTGTAGACGGTCGGGTCCTTTCTTTCCCTCTGACTAATTGCACCCTTCTTTCAGCTTTTTTTAAATCACCTTTCGGTAATCACTGGTAATTATATTCAATCTTGTGGCTGTCTCGAGGCTATTCAATCACAGTGTGTGTGTTTTTGGGGGTGTCTTTGGCTAATACGAATTTTTAAGGAATTAGTTTGAGGGAACAAGTGTGTTGGTATCTCAGTTCTCAAATCTTCAGGTGAAATTATTTTGTTGTCAGCCTTTAACCTCTGGAGGTTACATGTGGTTTGAGCAAACCATGTCTGCTTTCACGTCTTGCTCTGGCTCTAAAGAGTTAAACATGACAGTTCTTGTGTGTGCTTATTTTTTTTAAATCTGCTTTAATCTGAGTTTACAGCCTAAAGATTTGCTTAACACAGTTAATGCTCATCTGACTATCATCACTCTTGATCTGAGTTTTCATCAGGATTTCAGACTTGTATCTCTATGGCAGTAAATTCTAGTGTTGTTGCTGTGTCTAATGAGGGTTCACTGCTCTATTCATGACCGAGCTTGTGATTTTTATCACATACTAAGTCTGTGTCTGTGCAGCAAGACTTGAGCTCCTATCTGAACTGGGGGCTAAATTCTGCCCGTGGGCACTGAAGGTTGAGTTGGTCTTTACCAGATGCTGAGATAGTGACCTACTCCTGCTCCACAGTAATTGCCAACCAGTTTAGACACCTGCTGCAGCCCTTTATTTCTCTGCTGTTTATCAGGATGACAAAAGCCACCACCTGAATCCACTGGACCAAGTGCAGTGTTTAGATAAGCCAGTGGTCTTGGCTGAATCTATCTCACTGGTTAAAATGACTGGTCCCTGTGCCAAACTCTAATTGAAAAATACCAGTTTCATCGCCTCCCTGGAGCTGCACTCACCAGTCTTGTTTAAACTCATTTACATCTCAAATGTAGAAGACTCAGCTTCCATTATGTGAATGACATACATCTACTTAACCTCGTGCTGGTGACCTTGTTCCCACTTGGGATAAATCTGGGAAAACCTTCCACCTTCATCTTCAACACGTTGCCGTGGGAGCACAGGCTGCCCTGGCTCTCAGGGCCCCCCACTTGCCTGCTGAAGTCTCTGCTTGAATTACCCTGGCAATGGCAGGCAGTGCAAATTAATCTTCTTACAGTCGTTTTTTTCATCTATTTTTGAAATCTGACCTTGCTGATAAAGCAATACTAAAACAGAAACCCCCATCTGCCAACCTCCAGGCTGAAGGATGATTATAAAATCCAAATACTGCCTGAGTGAGTGGGAAGAGTCATGGTCCTGCACTCCAGAATGACATGTATCACTGTCTGGATTTGTGTCAAGCCAAGGGCTGTCCAAACTCCATGACAGCCCAGGGCAGAGCTGGATTACATTACAGCAATGGGCAATTGGGGAGACAGATGGCAAATAATGTTATATTACGGTGAAAAATACTTCCAGGCTCAGAGGGAATTGTCCAAGACACTGCCACTTGGAGAGCATTACTCTGTCAAATACAGGCTGAGCTGGGCTTTGGCATCCTTTACTTGAAGTCCTTGCTCTGCTACTTAGCTAGTGCAGGACTTCAGGGCAGCCCCTTCACTTTGCTGCACCTTTTTTCTTCTGTGATTTTTAGTCTCTTTAAAGGGTGGGTCGTTCTTTAGGTTGGTTGTTGCTTTTGTTTGTTTGTTTGTTTTTTCCTGAGCCTTACTTAGAGTGGCCTCAGTCTCCTGCCAGTGTTACTGTGTGGTGACTTGGGTTAATAACTTGGGCTGGTCCACCCTGTACTGAGGTTTGCAGCAGCTGGAGAGACATGATGGCAGCCCTGCTCCTGGGATGGTCTGTTTGTCCCCTTTACTTGGTCAAGACACCTGCAACATCTTCAAGAGGTCACTAGGGACCTCTTCACTCCTTTACAGCTTCTAAGCAAATGTGTTTGAAACCGAGGGCACTGGCACAGCAAATCCCTCATTCTGAAAGCAAACACTGAAACTTCCTCACCTGGGGAAGCCACTTTCCCTTCATGCTCTCTTTGGTCTCCTAAAACCCCAAATGAAGAGGTTTGTGGGATCACTATTAGCACTTGTGGCCGTGCCGTAGCAGCCAGTAGTGACCAGAGATTCTTAAGGCCAGTATCTAGGAAAAAGCAAATAAACACAGAAGAGCAGCCTCATAATTACTATTGCTAATTAGTTAATGGCTGTGAGGTGCTTTGAAGATGAAAAGTGAGGCGGTGCTTGGTTATTAAGTCCCAAACATTCTTGTGAGGGCCGCAGCAATTCTTGCTGTGGGTCAGCAGAGATGCTGCTGCAGCAGCTCACTGAGTGCTGTGAGCTTATCTGGGAGCCAGCAATAAATCGAGAGGGCTTTGGAGAGTTAAATCTCCTTGAGTTTCTTGTAGGCTTAAAAGGTGATGAGCTGCATGGAGCTGATTCTGCCTTGGGGCAGGGCAATGGTCTTGATGAGCTTGTAAGGTCCCTTCTGCCCCTGTTTTCCCTGAATTTGTGATCCAGGGACAGCTTTGCTGAGCCAGATCTCACCTTTCCTGCTGAGCTGAGGTTCCTAGTGATGGCATTTTCTCATATCTGAGCTCTCTGCCTGCTGGTGCAGGATACCTGATCTCCTGTAATCCTCTCACCACCACAGCTGGCAGCAGAGGTTGCTTGGGCAGATGCAATTTAAGCTTTCAAAAAGCCAGCTCAGATGTGCATGACAAAGACTAACCTGGAAGTAACAAAGTGCCTTAAAATTGCACCTATGTGAAGAGCTTCTGGGCTGCAATCTTGCCTCTTTTCTAAAGCACCAACATGAAAGAGACCTGAGGAAGGATGCACTTCAAGCTACTTTTTTTTCCTCTTAACTTGTGATGTGCCCCTCCTCTTCTTCTAATAAAATATGTCTGGGAATGCTTTGGAGGCTACTCTTGCATAGCTGGTGCCACACCTGTTGGGAAGGGGAAATTCCTCTTGGTCTGCCTGTCAGAGAAGCCTGGGGGAGCACTGCTGCTGGAATCTTTTATTGACAAAGCTGGCAGAAAAACTTCCTTACCATGAAAATTGAATTATTTGTTTGTTCACTTTTGAATTTAGTCTCTGTGAGCCAGACCTGCAGCTGTGGTAAATTAGCTCAACTCCAGATGTGCCCTAATATATTTCGAAATGTCATTTCCCTGTATCTGTATGTAATTCTGTAGATCTTCCTGCTGCCCTGGTTTTGGCATTATTTCAGCTTTCGGTCTGCTTTGTCTCCTCATTCAGCCAACAGATCCTGGGGACTAAGGATGTGTTGGGATCTCAGTGACGTGAGGCAGGCATCATGTCCACTATCTCCATTTGCAGAAGGTCAATAAGAAAAATCTGTGTTCCTGGGCTGCTTCATAGGCTCAGTTTTGTGCTTTACCTGCTGTTTGCAGGATGCGGGAGGAGTAAAGAGTGTAACTGTCAGTGTGCTCCTTTACTTTCCAGTGCCACTGCTGGTCCCAGAGCAGATCCAAGCCAGGGGCTTTCCTGGTAAGAAACTAACCTGGGAAGTTTGTACTTGAGCTTGTAAGCAGGAGGGAGGAAAAAAAAAAAAAGACCCTCATGTAGTCCTGATGCTTTGGCACCTGTAGAGTTTGGGAGTACATAGTGCTGTTAGGACAGGGCTGGTTTTGGAGGGGGCTCAAGGCACAGGAGATTTCCAGCATGGGGTCCTTGCAGTTTTTCTGAACATTGCCCTAGAGCTCCAGTGGAGTTGGAAGAAATTGAAGGCTGTAGGATTTAGACTGAGCAGGACAAAGGACTCAGTTATGCTGTCCTTGTGATTAATCAGTATGACTGGTTTAGCATCGGGGAGCTTGTGTACCACAATCACAACAAAGAGTGGTCCTTAAGCAGTAAAACTCTTCATGTAGTTCCTTGGTTTGCTCTTGGCTGGGACAGGGCTATCCCTGTGGATTAGATGCACCCAAGCTCAGCTTCTGTACTCTATAGAGAGCATAGAAATGAGCTGGGAAATACCTTTTATTGTAGATCGTGTCACGGGTTTAGATCTTGTCAAATACTGATGCTTGTCGAGCTGATATGTGCTCCTGGGTGCCCCATCCAACCATGCCCCATCCCTGCAAGTGTTGAATGCCAGGCTGGACGGGGCTTGGAGTAACGTGGTCTGCTGGAAGGTGTCCCTGTCCAGGGCAGGGGGCTTGGACCGAGAGGGTGGTTAAGGTCCCAAACCCAACCAGTCTGTGATTCCAGCCCAAACCAATCTCTGATTCTGTGACCTGTGATCCTCGCCCTGAGCGGGGGTGTGCTTCGAGCCATTAAAATCCCTCCGCTGCCGCATGGCCAAGGCTGGCAGCGTGCGGGGCCGCGTCCCGGCGCGCACGGGAGCAGCAGCACGGAGCAGCATCCCGTGAAACGCGGCAACAGCAGGATTTGTAAAGGAAGCAGGCGGAGGGCAGGGGTGGGGAGGACGGGCTGTGTGGCGGTGGCAGCGGGGGGACACGGGGCGGGAGCGCCGCTCTGGCAGCCGGAGCCGGCACCGCCTCTCCCGGTGCCCCCTCTCCTCCTTCCCTTCCCCGCGGCCGTGCCGGGCGCGCCCCGCTCACGCTCTGCTCTCTCCGGCACAGGGGCACATCGAGGTGGACAGCGAGACCGTCTTCAAATTGGCCGCCCTGGTGCTCCAGGTGAGTGTCTCACCGGCTCGGTTTGGCTCAGCGCGTTCCCCTGCCCGGTGTTTTCTCTCCGCTCCACACGGACGAGCCCCCGCAGGGTTGTTCATGGTCTTCGCGGCTGGGGAACCGAGGGGAAGCTGGAACGCATAGGAGTTGTTTTTCTCATAGGCGAGTAACAGAAATGTTTATTTGAGGAGTTTTAAATTGAAAGAGTAAAAGCTAATCAGGGGAAGTCATTTATCTGGGAAGGTTTCCATTCAATTTATCACTTACCCTAATTTAAATACATTCCAGAGATCTGGGAAGAAAGTGTAAATATTGTAGCTAAATCAGCTGTATTATGCCTGTGAATCTTCTTTTCTGAGCATATGGTTTTGATACCTCTGTTATGTTGAAATATACAGTGTCAGTTTTCCCTCTCATTAATCTAGTTTTGTTCCACTGAGACTTAAAACTCCAGTTATTTACCGCTTTCTATGAAATAAAATTCTGCCTTTAAAAAATTAGTGATTTTCCCCCATTGCTTTGTCATTGACAAAGTGCCACAGCAAAGCTGCAGCAGCAGCAGCTTGATCTGCCTGAACAGTTGTTTTCATCTCGAGTGAGCACAATTCCTCCCAACTGCTGACCTGACTGTACAGCCAACCTTTGCCTGGATGAGAGAGGAGGGAGAATTGTATTTCACTTCTCGTGCAGTAAAAGCGACATTTGATTTGCAATGTGAAATTCATCCCCGTTTTGGAAGCAGTTGTATTTGTGCTGTAGGTGGATTATGTACAGCTGGGAGCACGAGGGGCCAAGTCCAGCTCTTGAGCACATGCAGGCAGGCTCCGTGTTTTGCAGGGAATGTGGCAGGGGTCAGGATCTGCCTGCAGAGCTGTGGGAGTGGGGAAGTGAACAATGCTGGGAAAATCGAGGGTTTTGAAGAGATCATGTTTTAATTCTGTCACTGTTTTTCAATTGTAGGAAGCTAAAGGGGACTATTCCAGGTAATAACATTTTCCTTTCTAATACTGGTGTGCTTGATGGATGTGTTTTTCTGTGTTGGCATTGTATTGCAAACAATCACAAGTGGGGGTAAAGTCCAGCTGCGAGCTGTGCCCGAAGAAAGTGAAATGTGCTGCCTGGCTGGATAAAATCTGAGTCTGCAGGGTGAGTAATGCCTTTTGTGAGCAAGCTCTGAGTCAAAACAGCGTTTCAGACCACGGCGCTTTGCTCCCCTCCCAAACGTGGGTGCCGCAGTGGGAGAAGGAGAAAGCTCCCACACTTCCCTGCCGGGAAAGCCCGAGCTTTGCCAAACTTTGGCCGAGCAAACCATCGCCTCCTCTTCTGCAGACCTGTGTTTGTGTCCATGTGGTGACCTTGCCCACAGCCCTGCCTGTGCAGTGGCAGCACGTGCGGGGCCGTCAGCTGCCCCGGGGATCAATGAGCCGTGTTCTCCTGCAGCTGCCCCCGCTCCTCTCCCTCCCCACACTTGACCCAACACTTGTGTTGTAGCTGATGTGTGACCCCCTTGCTCCGCTGCAGCTGTTTGAAGCTGCATCATCAGGTCTGCCTTCCCGTGGAGGTGCTTCTTTCCCAGCTCTGATTGTGATAAGGGGCTGCAGGGAGCAGTGGGGTCACACTGGGACCTGCTGGAGCCACGGGGAAAGACCTTCCATTAGAAACAGCTCACTGAGCAAACAGAGATTCAGAAGATTGGCTTTGGCCATGTTAATATTTTACTGCTTGCTGAGTTTCCATATGGGAGGAGAGGTGTGTTTTACGCTTTAGCTATAACAGCTTTAGGAGTGTTCAGTACTGACCTGTCTGCCCAAATGCAGGGAGCAAGTCACGTGTGACTGCCAGGGTGACTTTGCTTTCCCTTGAGGAGGCAGCTGTCGAGTAAATGCCAGTGCCCTAGACCCCTTCCCTTCAAAGGCTTGTCCATTCTTTGCCAAAGGACACGTTCTGTGAAATCCATCAAACCTCCTGCTCCTGTTGGTTGGCATGCTGTCACACCTGCAGGGAGAAAAAGAGGTCTTTGATCAGCTGGGTGAGCTGGCTGTGCAGAGCATTTCTGTTCCTGTTCATGCTGTGGACCTACTTTGTGACCCCCAGTATATTGCTTATATCTGTTTTATTTTTCTCTAGAAAGACCTTGCCTGATCTCTACTGGGACGCCCTAAGCCTGGCTCAGTTTAGGCACGGTTAACCAGAAAATCACTGCTGACTCCACAATAAGTAACTTGTTAAGCTGTAGCAGCTGGTGGCACAATTGTCTTGATTCTCAAGAACAGGGGTTAATGTTAAAAACCACCTTAGTGGTGAAAACCTCCCTTATGTGGCTTAAAACATAACACTGCCTCCTTATCATTTGCCATAAATAGGTTTGTAAGCATGGCTTCACGAGCCCAAAACTGTGTCTGTGGTTGTTTTCCATGGTTCCCTGGACATGTTGCAAGAAGTGGATTCCCCGTGGTTACCTTCAGGAGTATTTAAAGAAAATTGTAGGGAAGAGTGCCCTGCTACAGGGGTGATTTCCAAATGCAGTTCTTTCCCCAAGAGTTTCATGGAAATAGCTGCAGCAATTGTTTCCTCCATTAAACTTGAGCATATGTTATGCCCCCATAGCAAATGAGCACGGCCAGCTGTCCCAGGCCCAGTGAGCACACCGGGAGTGAAGGAATTCCATGTCACATATCACAAGTGGTCCTTTGGGCCAGTGCTGATAAAGCACTGGCTTAATTACCAGCATATCTTAACGACCATACCGAAGGACTGGCCTCTGCTGCACAGCTTGCAGCAGTGCTCCTGAGCAGTGATTTGCCTCCTTTTGGAGTGCATTGAGTTTAGTGATTTCTCTGCTCGCTGTCATTTGGACATTCTGCTTTGAATCACCTTCTGGAATGTGGCTCTTGCACCACCTCTGCTTCCGTGAGAATGTGCAGGTTGATTTTTTTTTGATACTGAATTAGTGCTGAATGAGTGTGGGTTAATACAGGAATTGCCTGAACTCCTGGAGATTAGCTCTGTGGAAGTGGGGATTGGGCCAGTCCAGGCAGTGCTGGGGATCTCTTCCTGTCTGACTTTTCGCACACATCCCGTAGGCAGCTCTTCCGTGGGGACACATCCTGTGGTGGGGTCACCGTGTAGCGCTCCACTGACTCAGCTCCGTACCAGGGCCCGAACGCGGCAGATTCCTGTGGTTCTACAGGAACCTCTTTCCCAATCCCCTGCTCAAATTCTCAGATAACGCTCTGGTGGCAGGGAGCAGAGCCTCCTGAGAAACACCCTCCCCTGCCCCATGCTGAGTGGGTGAGCGCATTCCTTGGAAATCTGTTTCTTTTCAGTGAGCGAACCTGACACGTGGGTGCTTGGAGAAAGTAAAAAACTTTTGATTTCTACACCACAAAGGTGATTCAGGAGGGGCTTTGCAGTCTGGCAGCACTGGCAGCACGGGAATACCAGGGACTTTGGGGTTTGGTCCTTGCAGGTGCTTTGCGGTAGGACCCCAAGGTCTTGAGCTGGGCTCTTACAGGACAGGGGTTTCACAGAAGCACAGAATGGTTTGGGTTGGAAGGGACCTTAAAGATCATTTAGTTTGTGCCTTATTATTTGGGGAGAGACTTCATGTAAGATGAACCGCCCAAGTCCCACTTTGAGAGGACCCTGGTTTTGAAGACGTCTTTATAAAACGTAAGTGCATGCTTCAAAATTGCACCCACAGCATGTCCTGATTTGGACAACTCTGGATTCTCAAAGGCAGCCTAGAGTGGCTTTGGGACACAGGAGGAGTGAGGACCAGCGGTGGCAGCAGACCTCGGCCGGTGTAGCTCACCGTGTACCCATTTCCTTTTCCTGTTTACCCAAGTGGTGATCCCAGCCAAGATAATTCCCTGCTGTGTGATGAAGAGGATGTCACAGGGATGCTCAGTGAGCTGTCCCTCTCCCCCTCCCTGGGATGGTGTCAGGGCTGTCCTGAGCGGAGCAGGGACAGTCCTGGCCGCTCTGCTGTCCCCAGCCAGGCTGGAATGCTGCAGGCTGCTGCTCCTCTGCCTTCCTGTGCAGCGCTGGGCACGCTGTGCTCAGGAGGAAGGATGTAACACTGGTTCGTGTTTGCTTTTCACGACTCATCCGTGGCTTCCAGTTGACTGCTCCTCTGTTTTAGCTGAGTTCCCAGCACTTTTCACCCAGCTCCTGCAATAGGAACCCCAAGCAAGCATTAGTCATTGATTGGAGTTTTGAAACTGCGTGAGTTAATTGCGTTTCTTCACGCTCCTGTTTGCAAAAGAAACAGAAAAATCTGCAAGTCTGGTTTTATGAACTCTTGTTTCTTAAACTCTATGCAAAGGTTTTAGAAAGAGAATGTGATTCAAATTGTGGCTTCTGGCATGGCTCAATTTTGGGGGAAAAAAACGTACGTATTCTGTTTATTTTAGGAATTTTATTTGAATTTTGGCAGTCTGTTAATTATTCATCTTGTAAATATGCAACATATAAAGTCTGGCCTCCTTGGGAAATAAAAGCTTTGGCTGTAGTTAGTTTACAAATTAAGCATGTGCCCTCAAAAATGCTGTAAAATGTTATATACTTTGATTTTCCTTTGTAGCTTGATGAGAGAGACAGTTTATAACTGAGAAATCCTAAATGCTGTCCTAGCATTGGAAAAATGTTTGTTAAAATCAGATTAGCTACAGGGACTATATAAGGAAAGTAACTTGGGGAAAAAAAAAAGAAGTTTATTTTCTGACTGATAATCTTGGACCATGTTTTCCCCAGTACCATTTCCAGGACTGAAACCCAGCCATGCTCCCTGGAAATTAATTAAATTGCTGGAGGAGGGCTTCTATTTTCTTTAAATAGCTGACGCATTCGTTTTTGATTCTGGCCTGTGGGCTGCAAAGATAACTCCCGACTGGTATAACATAACACAGACAAAATAATGAATTCCTGATAGCTGACATGTGCGAGGCACAGGGGTTTATCATTATGGGGGTGATAAAGACAGTTTATAAAAGGGAAGGGTTTGGGTAAGAGACAGCCCTGCAACTGAGCCTGTGGAGTAATTGGTTCAGAATCTCCTGAATTTTAAAATTTGACTTAGAAAAAATAGAAGTTCTTGATCTAGGTGCAGAAAGTAGTATTAACAATTTGCTCTTAATTAAGAGTGAGTGCTCAGAGTGAGATTTTTGGGGGTAGTGTTTTGTTGCAGAAGCTGAATATTTTTGCCAGGCAAAGTAGAAGATCTCTTGGTAGAAAAGAACGTGGGAAAGATAACGTGGGCAGTGCTAGAAAATAGCTGTTGGAAAGAAGTTAATAATTGTCTGATAGCAAACACCTGCTCACTCTACCGCTAACACCAGGATTAAGGTACCCTCCGGAACAGGACACACCTGAGGTCTGTTGGAGGTGGCTTGTCCAGCCTGTTTCTGGGAATTCTGACAGGTTCATGTGACCAAAATTCCAGGTGTGGCCACGCCCGGGACTGCGGTTGGGGGCAGGAAGACGAGTTTGGGGATGAGGTACAAGGGGACATCTCATCAAAGACCAGAGCCCAGCCTGGATCCTGCTTCAGCCCCAAGTATTTCCCCACACCTGTGTCAGTGGGTGATACAGAAGAGCTGGTGGGTCACCAGAGGATTTTGATTCCATCTGGTGCCTGTCATAGCAGCGCCACAGTTTAGTTCCTGATGTTCTTTTCCATGCAAGTGCACTTTGTAAATGCCCTTGCAGTGACACCCTCAGCCTTTCTGCAGGCTGCCCCCAGCTCCCCGTGGGCTGTGTCTGCCTGGCTGTAAATCAGTGCTCAGCACTGGCGCTGCCTTGTGCCCCTTGTGCTCCTGGCCCTTGTTTGCCAAGTGACTCATTGTGTGTTTTGCCTTTCAGCTGTGACTCCCTGCACTTTTTCTTTAAATACCTGGTGAGGCTCTGGCTCTGAACCATTAACTCTCTCTCGGTCAAACCCAGCTGTGTGCTTTCCTCAGCTCCCTCTTTTTCAATAAACAGCTAATTTAGGACAAGATGAGCAAAGATCTGCTTACTCAGAGCATGTTAGTTGAGGGAGTTGATTATTTTGCTTTATTTGGGACCATCTGATGAACCAAGGTAGTAAATAAACATGTTTAATGAAAGTCATGTTTCATTTCTGTTTCGTACAATGATGATGATTTCCCTGCTGACAGGTATCAGATACCCACTTTACCAAGAGCTTAATTCAGTTTTATACCCCCTTCAAAGGAAGCTGGTTGAAGACTGCAGTAATTTTTCTCTAGCAGGGTGAATATTTTGCTTTCCTCAGTGAATCCCTGCAGGTTTGCCATGTGGAACAGGAGCTGAGGGAGGGCAGCAGGCAGAGGGGAGCCAGGCAGGGAACTGATGAGCTCCATCTCCCTGAGCACTGTGGCAGCAATTATGAGATGAAAACAATTGTTTTCTCCTGGTGTTGTATTTTTCATGTAAACCAGGTGCAAATACAAAGAAAAAGTACTTAAGATGCTATTTCTTGGATAGACTTTTCATAGCAACAGGGTTTTTTCCCAGTGGTGCTACTTGTAGATTCATCCAGTTCATGGCAGACTAAAGCTTATACAGTCTGCAATGATGTAATTGTAATGTTTTTTTTACAATTTCCTATTTTAAAGCAGTTCTGTAAGGACTCTCAAGGAATTTGTATAGAATGCTTATTATGTAGCAGATTAATTAGGTGGAAATGCTGTGGGTGGAAATGAGCAAAAAGGATTAGATGAAGAGGGGAAAAAAAAGGATGTTTGCAGTAATTTAATAACCTGATCTCATGGGATTTACTAGTTGTATAAGCAATGTAACTCTTAATATTCACACATAATTATGGCAGTTTGGTAAGGAACAGTAATTTTTAGATTTCATATGCATGATGTTTGTACAGTTTCCAGAGGGGCAGAAAAGGGGTTACTGTGTATTGTCCTCTTTATTAGTCCCTCCACAATACTTTCTTTGCTTTGGTTTTTTTCTTTTCTTTTTTTCTTTTTTTTTTTTAATCTTATTTAATTATTTTTAACTCAGAGAGCAGAGCTAGAGTGGGTACAGCCCAGCCACGTTTTGTGTGTGCTCTGCATCCAAAACAGTATGAGGGGCAAGGCAAGCAAGGTGCCAGGAAATTCAGCATCCCCCAGCTTGTCTCCCATGCAGGGGAGAAGCTGTCACTGCATCCACAGCCGTAGGTAAAAGATGCTTTCCCCTTGTCCCTAGAAATTCCCTTAAGTACAGGTTCGGTATTAAAACACATGGCCTTTTCCTGCAATAAAAATCACACTTCATGGTTTTTGTGTTGTAATGAATTCACCTCCCTTTTGTCAAATATCTGAAGAACTTTGTCAGGTCTGCAGGGATCTTTTCTAGTCTTGCACCCTCAGCTGCGAGCAGGAGTTTGGGCTCTGGTCTGATTCCTAACAAATCCTCACTCTAGAAAAGCAGAAATAAATCTTTTGCTTTTCCTTCCCATGGTGGCTGAGATCTGTACCGTGAGGTGTATTTTTTGCTTTGAGGAAATGGAACGACAGCTTTTCAGCCTCAGCTTTTTTGCTTTTGCAGATTTGTCAGGTCTTTATCATTATTTGGACACTTTCTTTTTCTTGTGGTTCCATGTATCTGCATGTATCAGCTGGGCTGTGATAACAAGCTTAAACTTTGCTACTGTGCTCAGACATGCTAAAAACCCACAACTAATATGGCTAAGCTGACCTTTGTGTGAACAGGAAGAAAGTGTGAACGTTAGAAATAACAGTCTGTTGTTGCAAGGAAGGGCTTGGGATCCTTCAAGCCTTGTATCAACTGGAATATCCATCTTTTGCTTGGCAGTAAATCCCCAGGTACAGCAGAGCCATTCTGCTTTTGTCTGGTCTGTTAGGGGAGCACTGCTAGCATGTGCTGTGGGTAAGACCAAGCAGCTCTTTAAAAATGGATAAGTCACAGCAGGTCTGTGGGATGGCATCCACCACCCCTTGTAGGTGGTGGGTCCAAGGACCAAGAAGGTTTGTCTTCAGAATATTCATCTTTCACATCAAGAGCTGTAAAAGAAGACCTGAGGATTTAGGGCAGCTCCAGGTCACAGATTTTCTCTAGTCATGAGGAGCTGCTTCCTTGGCCCCTGTTCCTTGTCTGCAGAGTGGAGGTTGTAGCATTGTCTCCTCTGCCAGGGTGGCTCTGGGAGCAGCTCATGTTCCCGTTTGTCTGCTCACCATGTCCTCATGCACACAGGTGTGTGAATACAGCTGATGGGAGAAACCTTGCCTTTTCCTTGGTGCTCTTGGCCCGTCTTCCAAAAGCCAATTTAAGGGTTCACCAAACCCCAGCAGATAAGCAGGTGCTGCTGCTCTGCCCAAAAGTTGGGCAGTGCTTGGGAAGCAGAGAAATTTGGCTCAGGGAACAGGGCTGGAGCTCAAGTCTGGCCTGGGAGTCCAAGGCTCTGCTCCAAGTATGGGGAGCAGTCGTGCAGTCCCAGCCACTCTGTGTTTGGTGCAGGTCCTTGAGCTGTGACACTAAAGCTGTTGCAGCTGCACAAGGTGGGAACCTGCAGCACAGCCACAGCATAAATGTCCAACAAGCTGGGGTTGAAAAAGCCATCTGCACTGCTTATCAGGGCCCTTTTCACAGATGGGGTTGGAAGGCTCTTAAATGCCCCTTCAAATACCTCTCTGAGCAGGCGGCTGCTATCTGGTGTTCAAGTGGCAGCCACTGCAGAGCCCCCAGCAAAGCTCCTGCTGGCTGAGGGGGAGGTTGGGCTCTGGTGGTCCTGTACCAATGGGCGCCCCTTGTCCATGGCCTTTCCACATCCTGGGCTCCCTTCAATAGAAGAATAACCCTCTTGAGTGTGCCAGCAGACCATAAACTGAAAGGTTGGGAAGTGATGGGGAACGTCTGGCATTTGTCACAAAAGAGGATTTGTCGGAGAGCACATTTCAAAATCCTGCTGCCAAGATCCTGCTGCTCCAGCATACTCAAAAGCTGTTTAATCCATCACCTCTCCCTGTGTCTCCCCTGCTCCCTCTTCCTTCCCCCCCTCCCCTTTTTTCTCCTGTATTTGTAACCCTGCTCATTTTTTTCCCCTCACTGCTTGCTCCTCATACCTGTTTCTCCTGGTACCTTAATCTGGTCACTTGAGAAAGTCACTTTAGGACCAGGCTGGGGTGTGGGCAGCAGCACAGGATGTTATTGTACAATTTGGTGGTCATTCTAAAGAAATAGGATTGTTACTGACATTGGCTGAATAATCTTACTCTCTGAAACCCTTTATTGTCAAGCTTTCAAGCATCTGCTCTAATTGTGTGCTGTTTTGGAGTATTTATTTTGTTAACTCTAAATCTCTTGAAGAGAATGAGGTGACAAATCCCAGTGGAAATATTTTGGATCATCTTCATGATTTAGGGTAGTAGTGTATCATTGTTTTCCTGTGCAGCTGCACATTTCCTTGAATCTCACATGTAATTCTCAAGTTTGCTGATATTTAGGTGTCCATAAAATAACTTTCAGGTTAATTTTGAGAGGCTGATTTTCTAAAGGCAAGGCCACTCTAAATTTTACCTGTGCCATGCCTAAAATTCATTTCAAGAAGTAACTGAACATAAGATAATGACATTCAGGAGAACCTGGGAGAGACTTATTCCAATGATCCTGTAGGAACACAAGAGAAAAGTATTTGTGTTAAGTCAAGAGACTCCAAGAATAGAGGAAAGTCACTGTACAAAGCACTTTCCCTAGTGATAAATGTGTATCTTATAACGTGTTATAAACATAATTCAGCAGAGGCAGCAGACACACCTGCCCTTGTTTTAGTCAGTTAAGAGTTGTCTGAAGTCCTGTCCTCACTGAGTTGTTAATATTTACAAAGAATCTGTGGGCTGATAAGCTTCTGTGCTGTAGTCCAATATATGGCTTTTGCTGCTGGGTGTGTCACTTGCTTTTCATGTTTTGTTAATCTCATTAACCACATCTGACTCCATGTAAGCTCTCACATGCGTTAGCAAGGGACATAAACTGGTTTTTGACAGTGGGTGCAGGGAGGCACCAGGGCACCTATTGACAAATGGTCCTAATTAGCACAGTTCTGTAAATCTGCCTGCCAGGGAGTGTTGTACCATTCCATTACAAGCTGTCAAGATGTACTTTCTGGGGGCATAAATATGTAACTCTCTTTTAATTTTCAGTAATGTGCTCTAGGCAGAGCATGCCATGATGGTCTGGCTTGGTTCCTTCATGAATTTCTGGTGAGGGTTTTAGCTTTCACTGTAACATCAGCAGCTTGTAGGAAGCTCATGAGATTGGTCCTGTTTTGCTGCTGGACATAGTTTCAAGTGGGAAGTCCTATTGATAGTATGGTGCGTGATTAAATATTGTTACTGGTTATTTTAGAGTCAAGCTGCCTTCCTGCTCCATACAGCTAGCCCTGACGAGCAGGGCGTGCTGGGGACAGCATCTTGCCCAACGTTTGATCGTGTTGGGACAGAGAATTAATTATGGGCAGTACCAGGAGTGCAAGTTGAGGTTTGGCGTGAGGAGGCTTTGATGCAGATTTTCATTATTTCCATTTTCATTGCCCAGATTGATTCAAATTCTGCTTTGTATCTGCCAGAGAGAAAGCTCCTGTTCAGAGGGTGGAATAGGAAGGAAAGGGTCTGTCTGCTGCTTTTGTTTAATTCTTCTCCATAGTGGAAAAATACTTGAGATGAGAGTTTCCTATATTCTCCTCCTGGGGAATAAACAAACCTTTTGCCAAAAAATGTTCAGTCCCATTGACTCTGGGCTGTTTATGTATTGAGATTGTGCCAAAAACCACCAGTCCAGAAACCCTCTCCATAGCAGGGGTCAGATTAAATGCAAACTGGGCCTCCCCGTCCCGACAACCGCGTCTTCCTCCTGGTGGGAACCCAGCGTGGACGTGCCAGATACAGCGCTGGGTGTTTGGCTGGCAGATAATGGGGATGGTGGGACATCTGGAGCCGGGGCTGTCTGCCCTGGGATTGCTGTATCGGCTCGTGGTCCTTGTGAAACCAAACAGGAACAGGTCATAACTCAAACCGCTGCTCCTGCTATCAGGAGTTGTCACCTCTGGGGGAACAGCCGGGTCTCAGAGGGCTTGGGAAAGTGATCCTGAAGGTCAAGGGGAGACTCGCTTGGTGCAGATGAAGTGATAATGGACTCTGTGGAAGGAGGGGGAGGACCATTTGAGGCTTTTATTATCCCTGAAGTCGTGAATCATCCCAAATGCTAATCCTGGGGCATGCAGTCAGCAGATCCAGGCTGCTGCGTGCCAGCCTGCACTGTCTGAAGGCATTCAGCGCACAAGGAGCTGTGCCCTGTCTCTCCCAGGTTTTATGCATTTTTCTAGGATTGTTTCATGCTTGATCTTACAATTATGCAGGGAGAAAAAAAAATCCTCATGTTGCTTCTCAGAGAGTTTCGGGCCTTATAAGTCCATTTTGATGGACTTCTCCCAGTGCACGTGGATGGGATGGTGTCTGTCTCAGGGTGTGAGGTTGGGTTCCGTCAGGATCACAAGTCCCTGGGGCCAATTTTGCCTCATAAAATCAGTGTATTCTCTGTTACTGCAAGAAATTTGGATGGGTTTGTAGGTTTGCAGAAGAAGAGAGAAGGCCCAGCTCTGCTGTAAGCTGTCACAGCTCCGTGGCCTCTGCCTGCTGACAGTCTGCAGCAGGGCTGTGGCCCTGGGTCAGTGCTGCAGGGACGTGCCCTCTGTCATGGCACAGACGTGGTGACAGCCCTTTGATCACTGCGTGTCCCAGCTCAGAGCCCTCCGGCCCTGCTTGGAGGTGGGTTTGCTGGCTGACCCTCAAAATTTAAATTCAGTGGTAGACATTTTCATATTGATGAGCTGCTACTCATCACTCAAGTTTAACTAGCGCTCTTGTTTTGGCATTGATGAGTATAAAGTTGCTACTCTGCCAGATCTAGAGAGGCGAGGGGACCAAAAACCGAACAGGAAGGCGAGTAGCACTGTTGGAGGCCACAAATGTTGCAGAAGGTGGCATTTCAGGGCATGGGAGATGCAGCTGCCAGGATGTGTGGCATTTCTGCCGACTCTCAGTGATGGGGAGGTTCCTGGCCCTGTGATGGTTGGTGAAGGAGAGTTTGGGACCTCTCTACCCATGTGTGGTGGTAGCAGCTGGGTGTCAGCTGTCCCCTGTGCCCAGCTGCCTCTGGCCTCCCAGCATCAGCCTCCTTATTGCTGCAGCCCTTACCAAAAGGTTTCTGAATAGGGGTTTAATGACCACCCGTTAAACTTCTGATTATGAATACTGTGGGGCTGGGAATCTACATTTACAGAAACAGTCCTTTTGTTTGGTAAAAATGAGCTATTTTGTTAGTACTTCCTTCCAAAACCTCTCCTACTTCACTGTAGTTTTCTGCCAGCTCTGCCTGCTAGAGCAGTCATTGCAGTGATGAGTCAGGTTTAAAAATAGGAGGAAAATAGTGTGTTAATAATCAATTATCCTGTGAGTCTGTGATTGAAGTTGGACAAGACCTTAGGAGGTCATCCAGCCAAACCCTCCAGCTCCAAGAGGGAGTTCAGTCCAGGTTGCTCAGGGCTTGTTTTTCAGTTTTGGGGTGTTTTTTTTAATTCTTTGCTCTGGTTTCTGAGGCCTCAGAAGAGGTGTCTGCACTTCCATGTGACCCTGGTAATCTACCTTCTCTCTGCAAGCCGAGATGTCCTGCAGCCTTTTGATCTCATCAAAATGGGCTTGGAAAGGGGTGAATCAAACTCAGCTTTTGCGAGCATTGTCTGTAGTTGAGCGCTGCAAGGAGAGATCCTGCTTTTCTACCCAGCTGTCCCCGTTTGTGGCACTTGGGTGCTGGCCAGCTCGCAAAATAAAATGCATATTCCTGGCAGAAGAGCGCAGCAACCAGCACTCCTCGGTGCTAATTGACCCCTTCTTGGCAGCTTCATCAAAGACGTTGCAGAATAAATAGGCTGTTGATTGAACTGTTTCCTGGTCCCCAGAGGTGGTCCCGCTTGCTCAGGGCTGAGGCTCATTGTCAGGGCTGTGGAAGAGCCTTGCAGAGCAATTAGCCCGTGCTCCCGAGAAACAAAAAAACCTTTTATCTCCTGCACTTTTCGTGTGGCATCTGGGAGATGGAATCGTGGGAGGGGGGGGTTACTGTGTCTCCACGTGCGGAGCTCCATCCACGCTGCCCGTGGATCCACCCTAGGGATGGAGTGTGGAATTTGGCGGAAGCAAAGAGGGACGTAGCTCTGATGAAAACTCCTTTAATAGCTCAATCCGATGAGAGGAGAGGTTGGGAGCAGAAAAAACACCTTCAAGGAAAGCCTGGCCAAAGTTGAGGCAGATGCTGATGGACGTGACTGGTGCATTCTTTGCATAGAAAAGTCGTGTTGGTGCTTGCTGGCGCTGCTGCGAAGGCACGCAGAAATCCTGCCGAGATGGGGCGTGCAGGTTTCAGCTGATTAATTAATGCGCCGTGTGAAGAGAAAATATGAACCATTTTAATGATGCCTGTAAATAGGTTTTAAAATATTCTGCCAGGTTTTTGTCATGAAAAATTGCGTTCACATACTTCAACCCCCATGTGTTTCGTTTCAGGTTGGGCCTAGAGTCCAGAATATTTGAACTTTCTGTGCAATAGGCAGTCCAGGAGAACTATTTTCACTGAAAATATTTCAAAGCATATGAACTGAAAGCCTTTGTTTTGAATCAGATCGCTGTTAAACTCTGGGATTTAACAAATACCACACTGCTTCATGAAGTGTATTGTTAAAGACAGAGCAAAACTTAGCACTACAAGCCTTACTTTTGGGCCGAGGCTTTCCTGCAGCTGTTTCAGGGCTCATTCTGCACTCAGCAAATAGAGTGAGAGTGTGCAGAATAAATACTGATACGATGGTGGCCTGAGCATCACGTGTGTGTACAATGGGGCTGCATGACACCATATCCATCACTGTCATGTGAGAGGGCCTCTAGAGTTACGTTGCTATGACAGCCTCGCACGAGGAAACACGCCACGTTCAGGAGTAGCAAATACAGCCCTTCCTTCTGCCTAAACTCATGAGTCCATCTCTGATTCACCAGCACTGACTCTGGGCCATTTCTGCTTTTTCAGTGATGAGAACGCTAGAAAAGACTTGAAGACACTGCCCGTCTTTCCTACCAAGACACTGCAGGAGCATCCATCACTTGCTTACTGGTGAGCTGTTTAATTTAAAGTGTAAATCATTGCTATGAATGATAACAAAAAGATCACTTTTAAGCAGTTTGCAAACTCTTCTAAAAAGTTTTCAGCCCAAGACATGGAGTTCATTGCTCATGTTCAAGCATTTCCAGTTTTTAGAATATTAGAAATTATGCAAGATCTGATGCAAATTCCTCCTTGAAAGTTTGCTTAAATTAAATTGCTGTCTCAGAAACTGGTGGATCAGAGTATTTGGGGACCCTGCAAGAGAAGGAGCTGAAGTCTGAACTCCAGCCAAGCCTGGGTTTGCAGAGAGCACCTCGGTCTTCATCTCTCACACAGTGGAGCCTTTGTGGTGGGCTGACCTTTGCTTGGCTGCCAGCTGCCCACCCAGCTCCTCTCGACAGGACGAGGGAAGAAAATAATCTAGAAAGGCTGGAAAGAGAAGGACAGTTCCAATTCTGGGGCTTGAATTTGCTGTAAAGGAGCACAGCATTTAGGATGAATCAGTGATATTGTTTCCTTGGAATTTATGCCCTTTGTGCAAATTCAGCTCTCTCATTTGTTATGGTTTTTTAGCCTTGATGTGTACGTGATGGATTTTCAAGTATACCATGCTTGCTTATTATCTGTCTCTGAATGAATACTGCTGGGTTTTTCTTTGCTTTCAAGTGTCTGACACAGAAATGCATATTTTATTTCACATTCCTCCAAAACAAAATGTTGAAATATGTAACAGGAAAAATGCAAAAAGGTCATTGCTGACAAATGTGTGGGTTTTTTTCACCTAATTGTCAGGGGGAAAAATGCACAGGAATGAAAACAGCTCTGGTTAAACTTCTTCTGTCTTACATATGGAGCATTTACCAGAGTTTGAAGTTTGGGTCCTTTAGAACATTAAGATGAATTTACACAATTGGCACCATTCTTCTGCAGCAGCATCTGCAGCAGAACAGGCTGATCCGAAGTGGTTCGTTAATTAGTCTGGAAGGATGTGATGGTGGGGATCAGCCAGGCAGCTCCACGCTGCCTAATGAAGGGTGGGAAAGAAATCAGCAAGAACCAGAATGTAAATAGAGCAAGAAACATGCAGAGGGACCCTTCTCTGCATGCTGAGCAGGTGGCTGAGCTTCCACAGATGCCGTCACACATGAACAAAGTCACTGAGCCTCTAAATTGGGTTTTGTGCTTGGTTTGCAGTGAGGACAGAGTAATTGAGCATTACATACAAATTAAAGGTCTGACCAGAGGACAAGCCATTGTTCAGTGAGTATGACACTTGTTAATTTGTGAAGATGATATTTTTACTTTTCTCCTGTTCTTTTTTTGTTTAGAAGTGGCAAGGCAGACTGTTTGGGTCATTATTGCCTGTAAACGATGTAATTTGTATCTGTCAGATTCTCTTTTTATTGAGTTACATTGCAAAGTGGAATTATTTGAAGTCTCACATTTCACAGTCTTGCAGTTCAGCATTTATGTAGTCATTTGGGTACCTCAAATACAAAAGAAATTGTTTGGATCTTACTTTATTGGAAGACCCTTCTCCGTACCTTGCTTGCCGCCAATTAATTTTCACTCCAAACTCTTAAGGGTGTGTTTCTCCCTAAGTCCTGTAAGAAATTCTGAAATTTAGAATTTGGCGTTCAAAACGTCAAGGTCTTCCAAGCTGCCCACAGAGCCTGTGGAACTGTATTTTTCATTTACCATTAATATTTACTGTTCCTCCCACAAGCAGATGCAGTAGGATGTGTTATGAGATGTTTGAGATGATGGCCATGGCTGCACAGTGCAGACTCCTCGCAGCTTTTCTCTTGTACCTCAATGCCTGTAAATCTGTCTCAATAAGCTGTGGTCTTTTTTTCAGTAGGAACAAGGGAAAAATGGTCTGTTCAGTGGTTTTCTGAATTGCCTCATGAAACAGTTGTACAATGGCATAAACACATTCAATTGGAGCCTATCCTTTGTAACCAGAGCTCTGTAATGGAATAATTATAGGCAGTCTGTTGCCAACGTTTCCCAAAAGCCTCACATGTTCAGTTCAGAATTTTTGCTTTCAGTTCTATGATCTTCTGATAAGAGATTAAATATTCTGTTGTATGAGAGATTTTCCTTTTGCTTTAGCTGGGCCAAAATGCCCCATCTTTCCCCAAGCCAAGATGCTCAGTTTTTTTATGAAAACATGGCCCTTTAGTTATTAAGGCCTTCAAAATATCCAAATGATATATGACATGTCCTGGATGTATGTGTGAAAAAAAATATGTTAATAGATATTACTCCCTCCAGAGAAAATTATCTGATATGCTATAAATCTGTATGCAGGTACATGAGAGTGGTGGAAGCTTTGCCAACATATGGAGTTCATTACTATGGAGTAAAGGTCAGTAACTGCCTATAGATAATGTGATTGCTGAGCTTATTACGTGGGATTGCATTCCTAAAGGAGCAGTTGGATGATTCAGTGGCCTTCTATCAGTATGAAACCCACATTTTTCAACCTCTAATTTTTCCCCATTCAATGTGCTTCAAAAATAGTTTCCAGAGAGCAGAAAGGAATCTTAGTAAAACCATATGTAATCCTATCAGGAGCTAAATTCCTATCATCTTAATTAAACTGGATATCACTTCTAGACTTGAAGCAGTTAATAGTTTCCCCAGAGACATTAATCAAGATTAGAAAAATAAAATGTGGAAAAGGCTCCTCCTAAGTGGCAGGTGATTAGTGGTGCGTGCTTGGAGTGGGGAAATGCTGAGAAATACTTTTGGAGAGTGATGGAAATACTCCATTTATTCCCATTTGTAGAGCAGAGCCGGGGCCAAAGTGTTTTGTGCCGAAGAGCTCCGCAGAGATGTCTCCTTACTTTTGAGTCATGGCTGTGGTACCTGAGAAGCTGGTGGTACCTGAGAAGCTGATGTTTTGTGCTGGTGTCTCCTCCTGTGGCTGTCCATGCCTGAATTTAGTGGATGCAGTCATTGGCCACAGTTTTTTTTCTGTCCCCTGTCCTTTCCCTTCACAGCCACTCCTCCAGCCAGTGACACCCCGTTGTTTGAGCAGCACTGTCGCTTTTCTGTCCATGTTGCACAGCCACCACCTGGCTTTGTGTCTCTGCCTCAGAAGGCAGAGGGAGAAAGTTTCCACATTCACTCCAGCAATCCACTTCACCTCAGTTTGTTTGCTAGAAAAATCTTTGTTCTGTACCTACTTGTACTTGTCACAGAGTGAAAAGGGCTGTAACCTTGGAGTTGCCTCATTCTGAAGTAGCTCTTGGTTGATGTAGAATTCATTTTTCAGGATAAACAAGGAATCCCGTGGTGGCTTGGAATAAGTTACAAAGGAATTGGCCAGTACGACTTACAAGACAAAGTTAAGCCCAGAAAAGTAAGTTTTTTTGCGTCTGATTTTTTTGTGTGTTGCATGTCAGGATATACTCTTTTAAGCTGTTGCTTATTAGACTGGTGGGCAAAAGACCAAAGGCTGGAGGCAGAAGGAGATTTCTGCTGGCACTGAGGCAGTAAATCTCTCCTAGGTAGTGGAAACTCCCTTTGGGAGCTTTGGCTCGTGTGTCTTGAGTTTGGTGGTCTCAGGGTGGGAATTTTGGCAGCCCCCAGGGATAACTTCAGAAATATGAAGCTGTTGTGTTTCTGCAAGGCCTTGTACTTGGGCAGTGTTTTCATTTCACTTTTGTAGGTTTTTTTTTGTGCATGAGACATAAAAGGCTCCACTGATACAGGCAGAGTACGAGGGGAGCTGTGTGAAATTGAAGACTTGTTGAAGCAACTGTGTGTTTCCATAAATTCTAAGGGGGAGTTGAGAATAAATGCCAAGTACTGGAGGTCATTCTTCTCCAACCACTGCTTCCCAGAGTGTCTGCTGCCAGAGTGAACTCTGTGCAGTTTGAACAGGGCAGAGGGTCCTGCCTTGTTCTGCTGTCTCCCTCAGAGTCCCCTCAGTGAGCCTGGACAGCAGCCTTGGAAACCCAGCATGCACCCAGCACATGGGGTGGTGGGAGCCCCCTCTATCCTGCCACCACGTGTGTCCCTGAGACAGCACTGAGCCCCAGAAGTCTTTGAGGGGTTATTTAACCCCCATGGCTGGTGGGAGAGCAGGGCTGCTCATGCTGGAGCCGTGCTCCTGTGCTGGGATGTTTCTGGTCATGTCTCCATTGAAACGTCTAAGCCATGAGGGGATGCAGACCTGGGAGTTTCCTGTTATTTCCCCAGGAATGATCTGGGCAGGAGTTCACATGAAGTTGTGCTCCCTGCCAGGGAATTTTTACATTTGCAAAATTATATTGATACTGTTTAGTATATTGGTGCCAAAAAGCACAGCTTAACAAAACTTCCTTGTTAAAGAGCAATCCCCCCCGCCTTCAAGCTGCCAACTTGATCTTCTCTTTTTCCAGAGCAGGCTATGACTCGGTTTCTTTTGGTGTGTTTATGTACCTGTGTGTCCACGGGTGAGCTCTCATGTCCTTCCTTTGCTTTGTTCAGTAAAATACAGAGTTTTATCCCAGGTCTCTTCCCATGCCTGCACTAAAAGACAATAACACAAGAGGAACCCTTTGTAAATCACGTCAACTTGATGAAGCCATTGAATGTCAAAGGAGAGCATCAAGGAGGTCCTCTTGCCCTTGAGCACTTCCCTGATTTTAGGAAACATCTATTAGATTTTCCAGCCAGGAAAGTATCATTCTGCAGCCAAGATGTCCAGCTGTGACCAGCAATGCTCTCCAAGAAAATGGAGCCTGCCTGGCTGGAAGCGTTGCTTCGACAAGCATTTTTTATGCTTGTGGGATTTCAGTTTACAACATCAACCAGGCAGATTAAGAAAATTTTTTAAGGTCAGCAGGGCCCAAATACCAAGTCACACCCTGCTACAGTTAGTTACGAGGTGTTGTCTTTGAACGCAGTGTGAGTTGTGTTTAAGAAAAATAAAAACCAGAGGTCATCTCTGCAGTGGAAGTATTACAATGGAAATGAGAATAGTTGTTGGCTTCAGTGAAATTATAATTATACAAGAGAGGATAAAGATTTAAAGGGAAGGTGAGAGAGAGGAGCCCAAATGCAGGTGGAAGGTTTAATTACAGTAAGCTCATTGAAACTGTGGGGATGGAGAGGGCTGTAGTATCCTTAAGGATTTTTCCTGGTGTCAGTGCGAAGGGACAAAAATTATATAGGCCACAGCTTTGGGTCAGTGATTGGAATCAGATCACTTTTGGGAGGAAAAGCAGACATCAGATCTAGAGGGGCACCCACACCCAGACTTGGGTTTGGAGCTGAGATACTGCTGCTTGTTCCAGTGTAACTGCAGCCCTGCTGCCTGTGATGCAGCAGGCAGAAGTTCCTTTTAATCAGTATTGTTGTTTGTTCATATTTATGAATGCATCAGAATTTATTTCAGAGAGAGAGAAGAGTATGTACAGCTTGCCTGAATCTCCCAGGAGTGTCTCTGGAGCAGCAGGCAGGAGGGGAATAGGCATGTAAACTATTCCTGTCTTTTGGAGCAGCAGGGCTAGTTTCACTGGATTTAGCAGAATTTTCTTGCTTTGCTTTTTCGGAATGGAGCCAAACTCACAACTGCCGTGTGCTGGTGTTAATCCAGCTGTTTATACTGTGGATCAAAACTGTTGTTGTGTTTATCCCTAGCCATCTGGGAAAGAGCATCCCTCACTGTGCTCCACTTCTCCAGTTGGTGATGTTTAAATATACATGCAGCTGATTAATAAATCGAGGATAATAAGAGGGAAAGGCTGAGTCCGAGTCTAGTGAAGACCAAGTTGGCCTTCCTGAATTTTAAAGCTACGAGTGATCTCTGGGTGTTCAAACTTCTCTGATACTGGTTTTGGTGGGAAAGCTGCAGCATTTCAGACTGGGGGCTTTTAACAGGAATTGGTGCCTGTGCCCCTGTGAATTCACAGCAGGGGGATTTATTCTGCTCCCCATATCTTTCCGCAGTGCTGTCAGGTGGGTTTGCTTCATCATAGAATCATAGGCATCTTGCAAGAGCCAAGTCCACATTTAGAATAAAATTTTACTAGTAGTAACAGAAATAAAATATATATTAGCTGCACCCAGTAATGGAGGGTCAGTTAAATCCAAACAAATATAACCACCCTCTTCAAAAAGTGAAATCTTTTGGCTTTATCCAAGTAGGTCTTCGGGCAAAGACACCTAAATACGAGCCTTGGAGCGCAGTGGTTATCCCAGGATTTTGTTATTGGATCCACACCCGTGCATGAAGTCCAAGGCTGAGAACTGCTCACAGGAAGCAGCAGGAGAGGCCTGGCTGAAGCAATCTGCAGATCCCTATCACCAGCCCTGCCCCTGCTCCATCGTCACCATCCGTGAGGGGAGCGTGCGGTGCCGGGCTGGCCGCTGAGTGACTCGGGCTGGACCTGGAGAACCTGTCCCGGCTGGCTGTCTGTGCAGAGCTGGCTGGGGAGGTTTGGCTCCAGCTATTAATATTTTGCTGGTTGACCTGAGATGGTTTGGACAAGGAAGTTTTGTTGCTCCAAGTCACTCCAGGGAGCTTGTATGGCTTTGGGAGCAGTTTCTAGCAAAGCCCAAGTGTTGCCCATTGCCCAGGACTGTCAGCTGAGGCGGTGAGGGAAGCACTGTGCTCCAGCTCCCTAACAGACTGAAAAGAGAGAATTGTTTTGTGTGTCATTTATGAAAATTGTCTTTGTAGATAAAAGCAGTGGCTCCACACTGGCTGGAGGTTACACTGAGCTCACTTGATTATCGTCCTGAAGCCTCACAGGGCATTAAAACACACTGGATTTGGCAACCCTTGTTCAGATTTGAGCTCAGACCTGGGATTAGCTCTGTAGTCCTGCTGCTTTGCAAACATATTCTCTTTCACTTGCAGTTAATATTGAGAGTCACCTCCTGCTTGGAGAAGTGCCTCCTGCTTGCTCTGGGGTGGCATGCCAAAATCCTGTCCCCCCTCTGAATCAATTAGGAAAAGTATATAACAGGTCCCAGGACTTTGTTTGTCATTTCAAGCCAGAATAGATCTCCCTTTATCTCTACCCCATTCTGCTCACTAGCGAGATAAACAATGTATGTCTTCTTAATGGAGGGTGTATTAAGGCATGAGTTGAGTTTATTCTGCGTTCAGCCAATAAGTGGGGATCCTCTGAGGGCTGGAGAAGGCAGTTTGCTGGCTCTTGGACTTGTTCTCCCACTTCATTGTGTTTCTGTGGGCAACTCCCTTGTGATAAATTAACTATGTTATCTGAAGAGAAGAGCTAATCTTGTTGTGGTATTGTTTCAAATGTCCAAGAATATTGGTTCTATTGCTTGATGTCTTGAATGCATTATGTTCTCAGAAGTGTTTTGGTAGCACATACTCGAGTTGAAATGGGTAATGTTTATCACAGGATGGTGTGGGCTGGAAGGAACCTGGAAGATCATCTCATTTCAACCCCTCTGCCATGGGCAGGGACACCTTCCACCATCCCAGGTTGCTCCAAGCCCCATCCAGGCTGGCCTTGGACATTTCCCGTGATCCAGGGGCACCCACAGCTTCTCTGGGCACCCTGTACCAGGGCCTTGTCATCTTCACGATATCTCTGGCTGGATTTAATGCTTTCCAGGCTTTAGTTTTCCAAACCAGACCCTGGGCTTCTCAGACAATTTCTCTGTATTTCTTCCACACTCTGTAGGGTTTTTTGATTTGTTTCGTTGTTTTTTTTTTTAATTTGTATCTGAGTTTGTCCAGGAGCTCCTTGTTCATCCCTGCAAGCCTCCTGACACTTTCGCATGACTTCCTCTTTGTTGGGATGCATTGCTCCTGAGCTGTGAGGAGGCAGTAGTATGATATTCCTTTCTTAATTCAATGTATGCTATGAGTTGATGCTGAAAGTTTTCCCTTGCAGAACGTTTACTTCATGTAAATTTGCTGTCCTGCTTTGCTGAATAGTTCAGAACACAGCAGCATTGGAGCAGCCTTCTCAGCAGGCAGTTCTAATTAGGCAGAGATTTCTTTTATGGTGTTTATTTCTCACCAAGCCATTGATTTAGATAGGAGATACTCAGCTCACATAATTACTTAAAATAAACACAGAGCTTTTATGAGACTGCTCTGAAATTCAGTTCTTTCCAGATGTGCAAAAAGTTGCTTCAATGTCACCTCCTGCAAAACACAAACGTTTTGGGGCAGTTTGTGTTGAGACATCTCTCAATCTTATGACGCCAGTGCTAGTGATGACCAGGCAAAAATGGATCATAAGGTATTAGAAAAAAAAAGAAAAAAGATTGAAGAGATTTTTAGAAGGAGTAGTTTAATATTTTAGGAATGAAAGATGCCTGCAGGTGAGCTCCGCCAGGTTATGCTGGCACAGGTGGGAGCTGTCTGCCTCCTTCCCTCAGAAGTTGCTGCAGGTGGGGCAGTTTGGCTCTCCTGCCATCTCCTCAGGTGCCTTCCTCCCAGGGCAGGCAAGGCAGAGGAACACAGGATCCCGGCTGAAGGCAGGGTGCCAGACAGCTGAGTGCAGTGGAGGGGCTGAAACACAGCCCTGCTCCCAGCGCTGCTGCCAGGGTGGTAATTTACCTCCTCGGGTGGGGTGCATTCCTGTGGGCAGAAATCTTTTATGTTTCCTTGCTCGGAATTGCCAGATTTGTCTGCAGATTGCTGTTCCCAGCCAGTTCCCGAGGTGCTGCTTGCTGACTCCTTGCACATACCACGAGGTGCTCTGGAAGTGCATCCCGAGGGAAAGGCTACTGCGAGCACTGTGGCATGGTTTACAATTCCATGCTGACCTTACCCAAAGATCCCTTGGGTGGAAAGCCAGAGATTTGGGTAATTTAGCTCTTGGTCAGAATTTGTCACTTACCTTGGAACCATCCCAGGTGCAGTTCTGGCACATGGGCTGGTGCAGCAGCATGTGGCCACACAGCCCCTGCACTCAGCTGCTCACCACATTTTCATCTCGCAAAAAGAAACTTTGTAAAAAAATACTAAAATATTATTTTCTTAAACAAAATCCATCAGGCTCACAGCAATATTAAATAGCCAGGAGCCTGAGCAGCTGCACGTTTTTTAGGGTAGGGCCTCTGCCAGGGCCATTTTTCTGAGCCAGTTTGCTCCTGCCGTCAGGGCGGGACAAACTTGCATTTTATTCAAAATTGGATGCAAGATCAGCCAGGTAAAGCAGCAGCTGCTTCTTGAAAGATGTTTCAGCATTTAGGCATGCTATGTCTCTTTGGGTCACCTTAGATTTTTACGGTTCTTTTTGTGCAGGCAGGAGGGCAATTCCTTTTTGTTCAGTGCTCCCTGGTATCTGGAATTGAAGCGCAGTAGAAATGCAGGGATGCCTAAACCCGTGGGCTGGAAAAGCAGCAGCTGGGTGGTAGGAGTCTGGCTGGTGCACAGAGGTGCCTGAGTAACGAGATGTCATCAGAGCTGCACCTCCGCCTTCTACCAAAAATAAAAATCAGAGAAACATCCTTGACCAGGCCAAATTCTACTCAGAATCAGACAGGCAGCCCCTGGGATGCTCAGTAGTTTTCAGGAGCGTTTAAGGATCTGACAACCTACATGGATGGGAAGGCTATTAAGAAAACATTAATTAGCTCAGGTGGACTTAATCATCTGGTTAAAGGGAACGTACATTGCAAAACTTCCACAAAAACATTTTAATTATTCCTAATTGTTCTTCCAGCCCTCAAAAACCAGTTCCAGATTTCCAGATTTTTTTTTAGCTACTCTTTCGTCTTTAAATATGCATGTATTTTAGCTAAGATTGAAATTAGGAATTATTTAGGAACATGTCTGTACAGGGTAAGGGAGTATTTGAAGGGAGCAGGATATCTCTAGAGCAGCAATGGTTTCCTGAGAGTTGCCTTTTGATCACGAGTTAGAAAAATTTCAGTTAAAGAAAGTTATTGCTTTATTGCTTTGTCCTTGTTGTTTGTACTGAGTCCATTTTTTCCCTCTCGTCTTCATGAATCCAAGCGTGTTTGGCAGAAACTTGTAATACTTTCATTTGGGATTATTTTTATGTGCATCTGTATAAATATTATTAGCTCACAATTTATCCTGAAGCTGTTAATTTAATCACCAGCCTTTCTTACGAGGACCTGAGTTAGGAGGGTTTGTCTGATGAGGTGATAGCTAAGGAGCTTATTTTGTTCTTAAGCGACATAGTTTGAGGACAGGGCACTTTTTAGTCTTCAAGAGCAAAGACGTGACAACTCCAATTCCCATCTCTCCTGCTGTGGGACAGCAGAGGGGAGAGCTGGAGTTACCCCAGGCTGTGGGCAAGGAGGCAGAGATGTCTTTGTGCTGAATGTACCCAGCTGCGAATGCTCGGGGCGCCCGTCAGCTCCTTTTGGGCTGGGATGGATCTCACAGGGTGGGGAGGAAATGGGGCAAAGCTCTACCCACATCCTGAGGCAGTTCCATGTAGGTTTTCTTAAAAATGCAAACACTTTTTTTTTTTTTTCGTTTCTCGGCGTTGCAAGCGATCCTGGTGTCAGATTTGCACAGACCCCCGTGTCCCTCTGCCTGGGCAGGAGGCTGCTCCAGGTGCTGGGGCTCTGCTGCATTTTGTCCCTCCTCACCTTGGGACAGGTGCCCCCTTCTCCCACAGCCCTCAGGAACGCCGAGCGCGTCCGGAGGGGAAAAACCCAAAGGAAGCTATAAAGGGGACGGGGACTCATCAGCCGCCACGATAAGAGGCGCAGCAAGGCAGTTTTTTTCCAGAGGTCATGTTTGAAGCACGCCCATGGTTTTTACGAGCGTGGGAGCGGGCGGCCGGGAACGCCGGGATGATGCTGCTGGTTGAACCTGTTGCCTCTGAGTGTGAGTCAAGGCTGGCGGGGCCGGGACGGGGCACCGCGGGGACCCCGGACAGCCCCCACTGCCCCCACCCCGGCCCCCACGGGCACCCGGGGTGCTCCAAGGGCTGCAGCCCCTCGGTAGGATCCTCCTTGTTGGCTGCGCTCTTGTGTTTTCCCTTTATCTGGGGAAAGGGGTGTGGGAGGCGTCGCAGCGGAGCGGTGGGTGGTGATGTCAGGCGTGTGTCAGCAGTGGGAGGCGAAGCTGCCGAAGCCGAGCAGCACGACAGAGGGACGGAGGGACGGCACGGCCGCCTCGGCTCTGCCCTGCCCATGCCAGCCCTGACCCTGCCCGGCGGGGCCGGGAAACCGGGATTGGGATCGGGATCGGGGCTGCGGCGAGGTGAGTGCGGGACGCGGGGAACAGCCGGGGCTGTGCCGGGATCCCGGCTGAGATCGCCGCTGGAGCGCCCACGGGCGCCTATTGCTCAATGAATGTCCTGACAGACTGCTCGGGCTGTTTCCTTTTTATAAATGTATTTATTTTCAAAGTTCAGAGCAGAGTTGTAAAGAGGCGCTTCTGACGGCAGTGTGATGGGAGAGGAGGGCTGTGACACAAACATAAACTTACTTAAGCAGCAGAGGGAAACTTCCACAATTGTCCAGAAAATAATTTATTAATTCAAGTAAATTGAATTTACGCTTGGCTTCACTTTTTTCTACAGCTGGTTCTAATAGTCAGTTGTAGTCCTAAGAGAGTTTTAATTAAACAGGGGGAAAGGCTGCTGAAAGAGCCCCTTTTTCTCCAAAACACAAATGTGCTGGGCTCTGTATCATTGTGTTATAAATGTTTCAGATGCATCACAGCATAATACGTCATTTTTTTACGAAACTTGAAGTGCTTCTGTAGTGGGAGGTAGCATGGCATGTCAGGTTTTGGCAGAGGCCAGCAGGAATGTTATGTGTCCTGGGGGTTTCTGGTGTGGTGGCTGCACCCTTGTAGGCTTTGGAAAAGCTCAAGTGGGGAAAGGAGGAATGGCCTGGGTGCCTCAGCCGGATCCCCTGTGTCGGAGCCTGATCTCACTGCACGCTGTCCCTGCCTGCCCAGCTGCATGGGGACACCTCTGGTACCTCCATGTGGGCTGCAGCTCTGGAAAGCAGCTGCTCTAAACTCCTGCATGCTGCTGCACCTGTGCGGCCCATCGTGGTCCCCCATCCCTGGGGACACCCTGTGGGTCCCCATGTGCCTCCTGGCACTGCTGGAGAAGGGGGCAGGAGGTGGTGCTGCCAAAACCTGAAATGCTGGGCTGGGAGGATGCAGCCCCCAGTGGCTCATCCCCAGGGGTGGCTGATGCTGCTGCGAAAGGAGAGCAAATTCATGTGAGATTGTGATCCCATGGGTGCAGCTGCCAAGCCCCGACTGACTTTGATCTCTTCTTCCAGCTGGCAGTTTGCAGGAAATATGTGGGTTTCTAGCAGGAGGATGTGCTGGGGGTGGCTTCCTCCTGTAGCTGCTGTTGTTCTGTACATGCTGTACCTCTGCTCCAGTGTCACGCTGGATGTCTCACAGTGTCTCTTCACAAGAGAAAGGTTTTGGTTTTTGCAGGCTGCTGCCATTCCCTGGGGATGTTCTGACTCAGGGAAGTAGACCATAGCTGTCTATACAATTACTTTTTAAAGAGATTTTTGCATTTAATCAGAGGGAAAATGACTTTAGCTGCCCTGCCAAGATATCTGGCAACTTGTAACAGTGAAATTAAATGTGCTGTTGATGGAGGCAGATGTTGTCACTGGCAAAATCCTCAATTTGCAGCACATTGTCTGTAAGAGTGTGAAATTACTGAGAGGGGCATCCTATATTTATGTACTTCTTCTAATTGATGTTATGAATGTAGCTATTGCTCAGTCCATGCCATAGCTGAGGATACACAGGGATTGTAATTTGCTGAAATTATATCACCTTGGGGTGAGAGGACAGGTGATTTAGTGACCATGTTCTGCTTCTCTCTCCCAATTCTCCTAGCTATTTCAATGGAAGCAGCTGGAAAATCTCTATTTCCGTGAGAAGAAATTTGCTGTGGAAGTGCACGATCCCCGCAGGTGAGGCTGGAGGAGGCAGTTGTGTCATCGGGGTTAGACTTTACCCAGAGTGGGGACTCATCATCAGGTGGTAGTGGATGGGGTGGGAAGTGTCTCAGAGCTAACACCTGAGTTTGCTCTGGGCTTTGGGGCTGACCCTGATCCAGCATTTGGCAGGGTAGACTGGGGCTGTCACAGCTCTGGGTGTCCTCTCAGATTCCATCTGTGTCCTTTCAGGCAGTTATTGGAGCAGGGGGAGGACTATTGGTCATGGCCAAATCTGCAGCAGCACTGGGTGATGGGATGAAGGAAATCTGAGTTTTTGCATCCCTGAAATAGAGGCTGAGCCTCACCTGGTTAAGAGAGAGGCATTGTGGACTTTAAACCTCAAAGACCCGTCTTGAAATTGCATTTTCTTTTCGTCTCCTCAGAATTTCAGTGTCAAGAAGAACCTTTGGTCAGAGTGGGCTGGTGGTGCAGACCTGGTATGCAAACACTTCCCTGATCAAGTCCATCTGGGTGATGGCAATCAGTCAGCACCAGTTTTACTTGGACAGGAAGCAAAGCAAAGTAAGTTATGAGGTATTTTACTGCAAGCGTGGGTTTCAACACCTTTCCTGTATATCCTTCAGCGTCTGTTTTTCCACGGATGAACTGCTCTCCAGAGAAAAACTACAAATAGTTTTTGTCAGCTTTTTGAGCAGTCTATTAGTGGTGGTATTGTTATTCGATCCATTTTAGCTTGCCTGCAGTTAAGGCCTGTGGAAGTGTAATCACTGAAGAGGGACTTCCCATGTCTGGGTGTCTAATCTGCCTTTCCTTTTGTCTCCTTTCCTGTGTTTGTTTTGAAAGCTGCAGAGATGTTGAGCTGGGAGATGGTTCAGGTTTTGGGGGAGAGGGGAAGGGAATTCCAAACAGCCCTTGTATACCGCAGGCACCTGTGTGATGCTGTTGCTTTAGCCCTTAATTTTGTGGGAGATGAGCTGTGAAATGTCATCTTCTGTGATGTGTTCTGAAGTTAATTAGAGGTAACTCAATGAGGTTGGATTTTTTTTTTTCTTTTAACTCCTTCAGGCAAAAATTCCATCAGCCAGAAGTTTGGATGATATCGCCATGGATCTGACAGAGATGGGAACACCAAAAGTGTCAAAGCTGGTGACTTTGGAGGCCAAGAACCAGCTTATCATGGCCAGCAATGGCAGTTTGATCTCATCAGGTAATACTGCACGTAAATGTGAAGTAGCCAACTGTAATGGGGCTTATTAAAAGGGAAATGAGACTACCAGACAATAAAAATGGCCTTTACCTGGAAATCCTCTGATACAGAGTGTGTTTTCCAGGCTCTCAGGATTCAGAGGTCAGTGAAGAGCAAAAGAAGGAGAAGATCATGGAACTAAAGAAGAAAGAGAAACTCCTTCAGGAAAAGCTGCTCCAGAAAGTTGAGGAGCTGAAGAAGATCTGCCTGCGCGAAGCGGTGAGAGCTGCATCTTACACTGGGGTCGGGCAGGTGGGAGCCCTGTTCTCCCTCTGGGCCTTACCTGGAGCCCTCTCTGTTCCCCAGGAGCTGACAGGAAAGATGCCCAAGGAATATCCTCTGGGTGCTGGAGAGGAGCCTCCCCAGGTGAGAAGGCGCGTTGGCACGGCGTTCAAGCTGGATGACAACCTGCTCCCCAGTGAGGAGGTGAGCCTGGCGCTGGTTTGCACAGCAGGGCTGGCGTGGCCACACCAGTGGCCAAAGCCACTTGTGGATAATGCAGCTCTTCCCTGGGTGTTTTATGAACAGGCAGCTGGGACAGTTGCTTGTGTGGAGTGGGAAATTTTCATGGGTTCTGCTCCTGTTTTGAACTAACCAGGAAATTGGCTGTTTCTAAAGGCCTGAAGTTCACCCGACCTGAACCCCTGATTTGGCCACAGCTGCATGAATTTTAATGGATATTTCGCTGCTAATTAGAGAAGATCAGGTGCATAATGCCATTTGGCAGCCCATGGCTCTGAGCTGTTCTGGAGCATTGACTTCTGTCATGCTGGGATGGTGTTTGAACCCAGAACATGGCAGGGGTGTGCACTGTCCCCCTTGCAAAATCATCTGTCTGTGAGCATAGTTGTGTGACAGGTGACAGGAGGAGGAGTTTCACCTGTGGCTTAATGAGGGTTCCACCTGAATAAAACCTCCCTGCATTGCTCAAGCTAAAATGCACTTTGCTGGCAGAGACTGACTTGAGTGATATGGTAATTCAGATGTTTACAGTTTCTGGACACACTCTATTCCCCTTCATTCCTTGTGAGATCTGTTAACAAGCTGTATCATCCAAGTAAGGAGGTGTTGGGCACTTGGCATCTGTCTTTCACCAGAAACTCACTGCCCTGCCTCACAGGGCTGCTGTGCTCCCTGTCTGCAGCAAGGTGATTTTGTGGACTGCTTAAGTGCTATTAAACCAAAATCCTGCTGACCAGAGTTAATAACGTGTTGCTTAGCACTTCTGCAGTGCCTTTCATCTGAGCTTCTCAAAGTAGTTTACAAACAATTAATTAAAGCCTGAAACTCCCTCTTACGTAGGTATGGTGATACCAATTTTCATTTTTATTTTCTCTGAAGTAGGAAGAGATTTTGAACAGATGTTTTTCAGGGTTGGACTCATAGCAGGAGGTTTAGCAGTCTAAACCTGAATTTAAGAGCCTGTGTTATGTCACCTGGGCTTCAGAGCTTTGGACCTTGCCCAAGAGATCTCGAAATTGTACTCTAGTCAGAAATAAGATCTAAGACTTTTGTATGCTGAGATTGTCTTTTGTATAAACTTTGGCATTTCTGTATTTTGTGCTCAAGATTTCACTTCATCACCATAATAGCAGGTCTTCATTTTAATGACTTTCATTGATAATTTCTCTCTGGAGTACAAGCAAATGACTCATCTTGTGAATTTGCAGGATCCTACTTTGCAGGACTTGGAGAGCAATTTTATCATACACCAAAAGCTGGTGGAAGCTGCAAAGAAACTTGCCAGCGAGCCAGACCTCTGTAAAAACGTGAAGAAGAAAAGAAAGCAGGAGTATGCTGATGCTGTTAAAAAGCTGCAAGAGATAGAAAACTCCATAAATGAATATAGAATCAAGTGTGGCAAAAAACCAACCCAGAAATCAACTCTGGCTCTACCAGGTGAGAGAATTCCCCATGTTCTAATGCAAACAGGGGGGAAAAAGAGCGATTTGGCTTACTGAGAAACTTTGTTTACGTCTTATCTGTATTGTTTTTATCTTCTCCAAGGCAGTTAAATAAGGAAAAAAAAGATGAAACTGCTGCATGTGATACATTCAGTGCACTGCTGTAGGCTGGGGGCAGAGTAGACCGCAGTTTTAGGAGCAAGCACAGACGTGTTCCAGCACCAGATATGGGCTGAAGGTGCTGTGTACAGAAAGGCTGGCAGCAGCACCTTGGGTGAAGCTTTTCTGATGCCTGAATTCCTGGTCTGTTGAGAGCAGTTGTACATCTCAGGTGCCATGTGCAACATCTCTCCCCGTCCCTGCTGGGGTGCTCCAGCAGAAATAGAGCTGGCAGGTTTTTCTCTGCAGGATGGAGGAAACAAGGATGAAAGACATTGCTTCTTGATTCAAAATTCTAGAATTCCAGTTATAAGTGAAGTTCAGGAATTTATGAATGCAATTGGTAGCAAACAGATTTTTGACTAAATCCATTTGCCAGTGATGAGCACAGTAAAAGCAGATACTCTTGGCCCCTGTGGTCTGAGAGTGGGGTTCTCCTAAGGGAAGTGAGATTCTTGCTGCTTCATAGGATAATGTGTGAAAACCTGTTAGTATCCAAGGCAACTGAAGGAGTTTTGGATCCTTACCTCTGACACACCACGGCATCACTGGGCTGTCCATCATCACAAAGCGATTATTCTGAAAGGCTGATGATCGGTATTTAATGTGGCCCAGCTTGTTCCTGATTGACAGAGGGGAGGGAAACATCTGTTTTTCCAGGCTCTTGCTCACCAGTCTGATACTGATTGTGGAAGGTCCTGTATTACCTGGGCACCTGGTGTGTGGTAATGACCAGGAAGTGATCTGTGGTGAGCAGAGAGATCCAGCCATCCATGCATGGGCACTGCTGTTTGTTGCCGGCAGTTTCTTGCCCTGTTGTCCAAGCCAGCAATAACAGCTGCATTCCCTTCCAGTCCCAGGCTCTCACCCTGCAGTGGGTATTTGTTTCTCTGAAGCAGAGCTGTCACCTGCTTCAGTAATTGATTTTATGTGTAACTTTGTCACCATCACCAGCCGTGCTCTCGGGCTGCAGGTCTGGGTTTCAGAGGGCTGAGCAGTGATGAGTCACTTGTGTCTGTGAATTCAGGGAATGACTTGTTGGAAGTAATACGTTAAATAGTCCCATTGATTTATTGAATCAAACCATGGCTATTTCCATCCCAGCCCCAAGGGATAGGAGGTGAAGGACATATTGGACTGCTTTCCGTGTTCCACTTTCTCCTTCCTCCCTCTCTAGCCCAGAGTTTCTTCCTCCTTTGCAGGGAGTTGCACAAACCTGGGATATAAATTCAGATATGTCACCATATCTGAAAATATCAGCATTGCACACCCCCCCCGAATCCAGCACTGTAGCTTTAGGCTGGCTTTTTTCTTTTCCTCAGCAGGCTTTGTTCTTCCCCACACTGGGCCCAGTTCCATGTTTTACCACCCCGTGGTCAAATCCACATGAATCAGCTCCCCTGGAGATTTTTCCCAGTGTCAGGTTGCGAGCAGAGCTGCAGCCCGTCTTCGGTGGTCTGACAAGTCCCCCCAGGGCAGGGGCCAATCCTGATTTTTGCTGTTCTTGAACAGCTGCTCTATTTACTACATTCTTGTAACCAGAACTTTCCTGGCAGCAAATTGTGACAGCAGGAGCAGCGTGCATTGCACGTGCTCTTGGTGGCTGAGGGCACAAGCAGGTGTCATACACAAAGTGGCTGCCACTGTCACTTTTTGTTGCTTCCTTTCTCTCATGCTTGAAGATTCATGGAGAATTTTTTACCCCACCAGTGCCAGATCTTGCCAGAAATAGCCAAGGGATTGAGCTGTCTGGGGGTTAATTATCTCTAGTTCAGCCTCATGTCTCTGCTGCTGGTGGTCTGCTGCAAAGCTGAGTGAGGACAGGCTGTTTCTCAGTGAGGAACAGGGTGTAGCATCAAGACAGTGAAGTGCTGTGAATAAATAACGAAATGTAAAAGAAACAGAAAATTAGTATGCCCATGCAACAGTTGCTGTTTTCTGTGTTGTTGGAATTTGCAATACCTTGATGGAAATCAGTGGAATTATTCCGAAATGATCTTAATTTAATTGAAACAGGATCTATATACTGATGAAACATTCAAAAGTGAATGCCAAAATTTTAAAAGGCTTTTTGTACCTACCTGGTGGGGTTTCAGGTGTACCTAGAGGAGATTAGCTGCTAACAGCCAAGATCTACATGTCTGTGTAGGCTCCTGACTCCTACTGAAGCACTAAAACACCCTGTGAGATCTGTTGGAAGTGGGGTGGAAAACACCTTTGTAAATCTTGGCCTGATTCCTGCTGCAGATTAAAAAAAAAAACAAAAAATCATCTTTGATAATTACCTGGGTCACCTGCTGAGCTGCAGTGAACACCCAGAGTGATGATGTACCAAGACTGTCTTCAGGCTGTGGGGGCTAAAGAATATGGATTGCAGTGTTACAAGTATCAGCTGGCTCTGAAACTCTAGAAAATAAACTGTATTAAGATATTTTAAGTTGATGTTGGCTCTTTTGTGCTTACAGTGTTGGTTTTTATTCACAGATGATATAATTCCATCCGAGAGCAGCTCCCTGTCAGACACAACCACCTATGATGATGGTATGATGCTTATCATTTTTTTCCCCAAGAAGTTTGTCCATTCAGAGATATTTCTTTGTCTTAATGTCTTTTAGCATGTCCCATCCCTGGAAATGTTCAAGGCCAGGCTGGATAGGGCTTTGAGCATGGATAGGGCTTTTTAGAGGAAGGTGTCCCAGCCCATGGAATGAGATGAGCTTTTAAGGTCCCTTCCAATACAAGGCATTGTATGATTCTACAATTTTGGTGGCTTTTGATGATAATTTACTTTATAGCAGAGGAGAAAATAGCTACTCAGGAATGTCTTTCCTCTTAATGGGTTAGTTATTGCAGGTTTCTGCTCTGTGAGCTGACCTGAATAATCTTTAGAGAAGGAAGTTGGTTTTAACATGACCAACCTGCAAGCTGAGGACACTGTGGATGTCAAATACGTTGTCCTTAGGGCCTGGCCTAGAACTGAAGGACTTAAAAATTGGGAGAATAAGCCCAGCCCTTCTGTCCTCACAGCCACCATAAAACTTGGAGAAAACAGGAACAGTCACAGACATGAGCACTCTATTTACGTTTATCTGTTCCTTAGTGAGGCTGCATCTTGCATGGGTTGGTGTTTGCTCAGCTTACTCATTTCACACACACCCCCACACACACACTCACACCCTGTTCCACAAGGTGGAAAGGACTTGGCCTGCCTCTCCCTTAAACTGGATAATCGTCATTTGGGGACAAACATTAGCTAAATTCTTACTCACTTTTCAGTTCGGGCCTGATTCTGATCTCACTTTGTTCCAGTTTTAGACTTGTGCAAACCAGGTGATGCTATAAAATGGATTTACACCTGATTCCTGCTTGTACAAGTAGAAGTGGAGCCAAGCTTGTGAACGTGTTCTCTGTGATGCTTGTCCTGCATTTATATGCATTAGTTGGAGTTTCCTGTTGGCTCTGTCAGGACCTGGTTGTGCCCTAAGCAAAGTGAGAACAAGGATCAAACCAGCATCTTCCCAATTGCCTTCAGCCAAATGTGTCTGTCAGTTATCTTTGCTCATTCAGTCGCTTTTGAAGTCAGTCCCTTTTAGGTTGTGTTTAAAAACTAATTCTTAAAATGTCATTTTCAAGAGCTGCAAGGTGAGGGAGAGGAGCTGGCCTTTGCAGAGGCTGAGCTTGCCTGCTTGGCTCTGGAAAGGGTTGCTTTGCACACAGATGTTTTCCCAGGAAGTTCCATTCTGTGATCTGGCACAGCCCCAAGCTGGGTGTAGTCTCCATAGGAGTTGGTGCTGCTGGGATCTGTAGGAGCCTCCACAATGTCCTGTCTGTGTGGAGGGAGCTCAGTGCAGGCAGGAAATCTTTTCTAGATCCACAGCTCTGTCACTGTCTCTGTACTGCAAAGTGCTTCTCCTTAGGGGCCGCAGATTTGCACCTAGGGCAGAAAATATCACGGATTTTGCTCTAACAAAATGCACATTCCTTTCCAACAGTCAGTGAATCGCTTCCTGCAGCAGCACAGAGACCCAGCTCTGCACAGCTTTCTCCAAGACTTCCTCCACCAAAGTCCCTTGGGGTGGAGAGAATTCATCTCAGGAAGTCATCCATAAACGAGCAGCTCTTGGAAGGCAGACACTCCAGGTAGGCACATCTCCCTGCTGCTGCTGGCATGAGCTCCATCCTGCTGGGCATCCCAGCAGAGCCCACTGCCTCTGTGTTCTTCTGGGCTTACAGGATTTGGTGATGGGAGCTGAATTTCCTGGTTAGGAACAAAAGTGTGTAAGTAGTTGACACAGCATCTCAAACCAAAGAGTAGTGCAGCTTTTGTGAAGAGGTTTGAGATGGGTGAGAAATTTAATAGCAGCGGGTGTATGTAAGGAGTTGCTCGTGCCTACCACTGCTGTCATTCTTTCTGTCAGTTTCTGGGGTTTTTTTCAGTGTTAATTTAACAACTTGTCATTTTCCTGATGACTCTGCTTAGTGGATTCAGGCAGCACCAAACCCTACTCACCCCTCCTGAGGGTATTTCAGCAGGTACTTTGTCAAAGCAGACATAATTCATGTAAGGCCTGATGGAGAATTCTCTGTTTACAAGCAGAGTTACTGGGATTCAGCCAGCTCCCATCATTAGTGCCAGCTGTGTCTATCTATGGGATTTGGGCACTTCAAGAGCTACACCAGCTCCGTGGAGCACATCAATAGCAGTAGGTTTGCAGATGATTGTATGATCGTGTCATGTGTGATCATGTCAGATCTGGTGCTAGCAGCTCTTCCCAGTGTAGGAATTCTCACTGATCCTGGGGTTTCTTGGACTGTCTCATGTGAGCAGGCTGTTTAAGACACTTAGGAACATTTTAGAGTTTTGAGCCATGCCATCTCTTTGCTTTTTTCTCATCTGTCCCTCAAGATTAGTGGAACACTCCTCAGCATGAAGTTCAGAAGTCAAATTACAGCCATATATACCCGTTCAGCTGCGATGTGCTTCATTTGAAAACCTAATTCGTTTGCTTCTTTGTTACCTGCTCTGTCTCCCCTCGATGGCTCTGCCCTTTGGCAGCAGCTTGTCCTGCTCATCCTCGTGTGAACACCTCCCTTGAACTGCAGGAAGGGGATGAATTTTTCTTCTTCTTTAACAATTCTGCTTTGCATACATGCAGTTATATTTGTCCCACCCTTTCTTCTGTTTCTCCAAGACGTCAGGTGCCTCTACTCGGTGTGCTGGGTGATGTTTAACCTCACTGGCTTGTCTGCTTTGCTGCAGGGATGTGCTGTCAGCACACAGCAGCCCGTTCCGGACGCTGGAGCGGCCGGCGCAGCCCCACGGCGGGAGGAGCATGCCCACCACCCCCGTGCTCACCCGCAACGCCTACAGCAGCAGCCACCTGCAGTAAGAGACCTCTGCTTTACGTGCCATGCTCAGCTGGGGAAGCACAGGAATAAAAGCAAATGGTGTTAAAAGGGCAGAGGGTCGTTCGCTGTGCAGTTTTCCCACAGCAGGGTCAGGGTATCAAAATGTTGCTTAGAGCCATTGGTATGGGAAGGGAGCTGTAATGTGAGCTCAGCTGTACTGTTGGAAAGCTGACAGTCCGTGCTGGAGAAGGAGAGATGCTGAGAATCTTAAAATGTTATCAAGAGCTGAAGGTTTGGTTGGTTGGGGTGTTGCAGCCTTGAGACACAGATCCAAAGGAAACCCATCTTTCCGTGTTCTGCTCCAGCTCGTTACCTGTGTAGGCTTTACCTTTCCAAAAGCTGAGGGAGCCCTCCCTTAAATCATTACCAAATGTGTGTTTGTGACCTTAGCTTTGTGTGTCCCTGTCACAGATTAACCTTGCTCACCCTGACAGATTATTGTAAGGCAGATCTCTTACTGCTGCAGCCAATACAAAATTCAGCCAAACGGAGTTCTGTGCTCTGCAAATACTCTGTGTGGAGAGATAAGGCAGATTGGATTGGGGGGGCAGCTGACCTGTCTGTGTGTGCTCTCCCCAGCTCTGTGTGTATCTTTGTGTGCAACTGCCTTTAACCAGCCAACATCTGTGTTGTTCCAGGCCAGATGTTTCCCCACAGCACTGCCGGCAGCGCAGCGGGAGTCTGGAATCCCAGACCCACCTGCTGTCCGAAGCTCCTGCTGACAAGTCGTCCTTCTCCCTCTGCAAGTCCCAGCGGAGCAGCAGCACCGAGATCCTGGACGACGGATCATCCTACACCAGCCAGTCCAGCGCAGAGTATTACTGCGTGACACCCGCTCCCAACCCGTATTACACCACTCAGACGCTCGACAACAGGACCAGGGGTCGGAGACGGTCAAAGAAACACAACATCTCTGCTGCAAATTCCGGGAGCATGCCAAACCTGGCCCATAAGGACGCCCGCAGTGGTGTGTTCCACAGAAACCAGGAGCAGCCTTCCTCTAATTACTATATTTCTGGATACTCCCCGTACGCCGAGCCTGACGTTTATTACAACGGGGGATACGTTTATGAGAGCGACACGGAGGGGCAGTACAGCGTCAACCCCTCCTACCGCTCCTCGGCGCACTACGGCTACGAGCGCTACCGGGAGTTCCGCTCCTACCACGAGGACGAGGTGGACAGGGTCCCACACAACCCCTACGCCACCCTGAGGCTCCCGAGGAAGCAGGTGGCTAAAACGGAGCACATAACCAAAAACATTCACAAGGCCTTAGTAGCAGAGCACCTCCGCGGCTGGTACCAGCGTGCCTCCGGCCAGAAGGAGCAGGGTCACAGCCTGCAGGCAGGCTTTGAGTCTGACAGAGGCTCTCAGAGGAGTTTGGGCTTTGCTGGTCTGCAGACGCCGTGCTCACCCAGCAGCCGGGTGTCGTCTTTCTCTTCGGGTAATGTCTCCTTTCACCCGTGCTGAGTGTTTTTGTGAGCCCCTGCTGTGCTTTCAGTGCTGCCCCCTGTCACTGCTCAGTGAAGTCAGCAGAGCGAAAACCAGGCCAGAGCTCTGTCCTGAAAGGTGCATGAGGAGCCAAGTAGGATCTTGTTCTGTTCTTGGAAGGAAAATCTTGCTTTTTACCTTCTCCTAAGGGTAAAACAGCCTCTTGCTCTTTGTGTAAGCACAATAACTCAGAGAATGACAAAGAGCATTTGAGTTTCAGACAGGTGTATTTAGCAATTAGAAGCAGTGTACAAAGCTTCATGCCATGTAAATGCAGTGGCTGTGATGGCTTCCAAAATACAGTCCAGTGAGCATCACTCAGTGTGTCAGAAAGCACTTTTAAAGTTCCAGAATACCACCTGTACAGTGCTTGCCTCCCTACACGGCTTGTAAATCGTATTTTGTGTTTGCATTGTCTGCCTGTGTCATGCAAAACCCCATAGAGATCACTGATGTGAATTGTGTTGTTTGCCTCAGCTGATGTAGCTGAAGAAAGGTCAATTTGTTGCAATCTTTTTTTTTTTAATTCCAGCGTCTTCTACAAACACTGCTGGGAATTGGAGAAACCCCCTTGCACTGGGACTTTCAGACTATGACACCTTGTCTCATTCCTCCTACGCCAGCTGTTACGGGAATGTTTATGGCAACCTTCCTTTACAGAGCAGGTGAGTAGAATATATGAAGATTTTCTGCCCTTCTCCTGCATGTCACAGGCTCTTAAAACTTCTGAGCAACTCAGCTTGATTTCAGGGGGCCAGGATGAAGAGCACTTACAAAACTGGTGTTGTGAGAGCAGGTTTTTTGTGTGGAGCAGATGAGCTGTACCACTACTAACTGTACCCCAACACTGAAGGAGGTGGGAACAGCCATAGTGAATGATGAACTCATTGGTTGCACGTTTTCCTGTGGCTGGTGCTGGACAATCAAACATCTTGCACTCCCTGGTAGCTGAGATGCTCTGGGCAGTGTTGCAGGCAGAGCTCCCAGTCAGCCCAGTCCCTCTGATGGCGGGGGGGGTCTCTCCTGAACCCCCTCAGCAGTTTCAAAGGACACAGTCCTGCTGGGTTTCTGAAGCTGGAGAGCTCGTGCTGATAAACTTTTGGAGAAACAAGAAAGGAAACACGTCTCTTCAGCCTAAAGTTCATCTCCTTGGCAGGGCTGAACCCAGGAGCCATGGGGGATGTGCTGCTTTTTGCAGACACCCCCTGCTTGTGGGGGCTCTCCCAGGGGCTGCAGAGAGCCCAGGGTCTGCTTGGTCCTTGCAGCAAATCCTGCAGATCTCTCTGCTTCTGTATGGCATTTCTGATGTGTCTCCCTCTCTGTAGAACACTTGGCTGTGAGGACAGAAAGCTCCTGCCCTGGGGAATGACTCTGCCCCCACAAATGCCATCACATTTAAATACACTTATGCTCAGTGTAATAAGTACCCCACGTGTGCCTCCTGCTTTGTGGGTTGCAATTTGTGCTTGCTGCCAGACCAACTTGTGTGAAAATACTGAATTTTTAATTTTGTTTGTTTTAAAATAAATGAAAGTGTAAGGGAATACATAAAAGCTGCTGCTAGATCTTTTTTTTTTTCCTAAGCTAAGTGCCATGGGCTGTTTTACTGAAATGATTTAAAATATCTATGGCAACAGCATTTTAAAGTACTCTTCCTACTAATTTTTTAATTTCTTATAATAGAGCTTTGAAAATTCTGCTTGTATTAGCAGCTTTATCTAAATGAGGTTCATTAGCTATTAATTTTCCATATTTTGAATCACTTGTCTGATTGTTCATCTGCTTTATTTTCTACTTTAATGTGATCATGGCAAACAAGCAGTCAGTACACCCAGCAGTCTTCACAGAGTTCAGGGCCGGGTTGGATGGGGCTTGGAGCAGCAGGTGTAAGTGGAAGGTGTCCCTGCACAGGGCAGGGATTTTGGAACAAGATGAGCTTTAGAGTCCCACCAAGCCAAAGCAGTCTGTGATTCTATGAGAGTTTTGAACAGCTGAGATTCCTCTTGCACACAATTTCACCGGTTACAGCACAGAAAATGGGTTTGTCTTTGGAGGCAAACTCAAAATAACCAGCAGAGCTCTGAGCCCAAGGGAGGTGTGTGATTCCAGGGGCCTGGGGAGAACGCTGAGCTGATGCTGGTGCCGTGTGTGTGTGTGTTGCAGGACGTACGCAGAGCCGAGCCAGCTGGGCGGGGACCAGGAGGACGCCTTGGAGGCAGAGCTGCCCAGCAGCGAGCAGAGGCTCTACTGGCACGAGGACTCCAAGCCCGGGACTCTGGTGTAGCCCCCGTGCAGCCCCTCGCTCCTACCCTGCGTGCCTTGCACAAAGCACCGAGGAGGACCTCGGGTGGAACTGGCAAAAGGAACAAAAAGAGGAAGCAGGCTGTTCTGCTGGGAAAGGTGGAATTCAGCGTTAAGAGGGACTGTAGCAAACTGACAAAAGTCTTACCACAAATGGCATTTCTTTGTGAATCTGTACAGTCCACGGGAGCCAGGGCAAGCCACAGTTCGTCTATGACCGGATGCAGCACTTGGTTGAAGTATTTATATTTAGCAAGCACTTTTTTGGGAAGATTGGAAGGTGTTGAAGGCAAACCTCAGAGAAAAAAACAATGTGAAAAGGAGACTTATGGAAAAAAAACAGGAATTCTAGGAGCACAAGTCTGATGTCTGAAAGAAGAAGAAAAAATGAAAATTTATTCTGCCATGGCTTATGAGGACTTGGAAGAGGTTTCATAGGCTTATGAAGGATAGATGCTGTGTGTGTGAGTGAGGCAAAGGGTGACTGAATCAGTATTGGAACATTACTTGAAGGAAGGCTGTAGTTTTTTTATTGTGGAGGTTTGAATGAGTCTGTCTAGTTTTTGGGGTGTTGTTAAGAGTGTTTGTTAGCACCACAAGCAAGTTCTGGAAAGAAAATATTTACTGACATACGTTGTGTTAAACTATAGGTAGTTGTGGATTTGGAAACAGAAGCAGTAAACTTTGAACTCTTTTCCATGATAAAACAGAATTAATAATGGCCCATTTAATGATCTTTCTGTGGTACAACTTCACTGTGTGGAGGACCAGGCAAATTTTCACCCTGGCTGCACAGTGACCCTGTCCATCAGGTGACAGTGACACCTTGCTGTGCCACAGGGGGTTGAAGATCCACCGCGGGGAGCCCCAGGGAACAATTTGGTAGCAAAGGCCAGTATTTTAAGGTGGATGCAAACACAAACAGCCAAGTGGGTGCCTTAAAATGAGGGGCATTAGGATTATACCACGAGTCACCTGAACTGCCAGGTGCAGTGCAAAGTCACTGAGTGACAGAACAGCATTTTCACAGAACCATTTGTGTAGGAAGTATTCACGTGACTGCAGTCTTGATTTAAGAGGGATAAACCTACCTCAGGTCATCCATCTGTAGGAACAAATTGGCACGGGGTTATCCTGCCTGATTCCTGATGACTCGTCTGCATACGGTAAAATCTCTCTCGTTTCTCAGCTGTACTGTGCTTCAGGATTCCAGAAATGGTGCTCTTTTGTTCTTTTATACAAAAGATTAGTTACTCCTTGTTCATATTGTGAATAGAAAGGTTTCTGATAAACTTTTTTGACGTTTTTTACCAGTATTCCAGAGCATGTAATATATACAGAAGGACACACTTGTTAAGCTGGTACTTAGTTGTTTGTATTATTAGAGTCGCGATTTGGAATTAAACGAACAAAAACAAAATAAAAAATAACTTATTTCCTTGGTTTTGCATATTTGTATAGCCTTCTAGAAATGCGAAAGCTCTTTTTGCTTATTCTTTTACTACTCCTGAATTTTTTAGACCTATTATTTTGTATAGGTCAATAAACTAAAAAGTGTGCTACCGAAAGTACTTCAGCATTCCTCCTGTTTCTCCTTGAGTGTTTGGGAAAGTGCAGCGTGTGTTATTTCGGGGCTTTGAAGTAAATCACTGTGGTCTGATTTCTTTTGGCCTGTGATGTTCAGTGGAGTGCAGAGGGTTAGTGGCCTCATCTGAAGGAAGGTTGGCCCCAGGCAGGTCAGAGATCCCAAAACATCAGAATACCAGGTCAGAATTTCTGCCTCTCCATCAGCTGTACTGAGGGAGCCAAGCTGGGCTCACTCAGCATCCCCCCAGTGATACAGAGGTGTCCTTGTGTTGTTGAAAATGCTTCTTGCACATCTAGAAATTGCCACAGCCTTTCCCATTTGGAACATGGCTTTTAGGGTTTGTGCTGCTCAAGTGCTGGGTCCTCTTTGGAGTTTGTGCCCCCTGAGACACCCACCTATCTGTAAGAGGGACTTGGGTTTCAGATGTACAACTGCTTCTGCACCCTGGTCACCCTGTAGTCGAGAGTATTCAGTCTTCCTCTCTTCAGAGTTATTTGTCATTCCCTACTTTTTCGGGTGTCCATAAACTGTACAGCTGCTGCTGAACTTCATTCTTATTTCCAGGTTGCTGGTAAAAATAGGTGTTAAAAAGCCCCTGCAGATGTGCCCATTAAAATTACCCCCATGTCACTGTACTTTTGCATTTCTCCAAGCAGCATTTGAGGCTTGTCTGCTGGCAAGTTCTTTGTGCGTTGCCTGCTCCCTGCTGCTCCAAACCACCAGTGCTTTGAGCAGGAAGCTGAGTCCTCCCAAGTGCAGCTCCTCACCCAGAGCTCACAGAAAGGAAATGAGATGTGTAACAAGGCCTGTGCCCCACTTAAAGCTTTGTTTGCATTCCTTTATTTTAGTGCTGTAGCCATGGAGTTCTGTATTGGCTTTCCTGTCAGCGTTCAGGGTTTAGCTCAGCCCAGCACATCCATGTTGGCACAGCGCTGGCACTCAGCCTGGGCTGTGGGCTTGCTGGGACAGAACCAGCGTCATCTTGGATGGAGTTGTTGAGAAGTTGGGAATTTGAGGTGGGTTTGGGTTGAGGATGGTCTGCTCTATTTAGGGTATTGTGTGTAAAACCTCTAGGGCCAGAGTTCAGAGCCTGGTTGCAGTTTCCAGTTAGCAGGAGCTGAGCAGAGGAACTGGAAATCACTGGGGTGGTGGAGCTGTAGCTCTTGAGCCCCTCTTGGCATTCTCCACATGCCTGCCTCTGCAAGGGTTTTATTTTTAGGAACTTCTATGAAGAATGGAAGTACAGAGTGAAGAAGGAGGACCAGAAGAAGAGAATGAGAATATCCAACTTTTCTCAGATGTTGCTTACAGTCGGTCTTGGATGGCAGAGGGAGGGAAAGGGAGGCCGTGATGTCCCTGTGGCATCTCCTGCCTATCAAGGGAGCTGCTGCTGCAGTCAGTTGTTGCCAGTTGTCCCCCAGTACCTTTAACTTTGCCCTTTGTAAATTTCCAGCTTGCTTTGTTGGCATTTCTGGAGTGATCTTTTGATGCAGATGTACAACTATTCACTGAGACCAGTCTGTGTAAGGCAGCTGAGGAGGTAATAAAGACGTACTTTAATCATTATCTTACTTGTTCCCAGCTGAAATACAAATTGCCTGTGCTTTGTTTGAATTCCTATCTCATCTGTGTGTTGCTGTTTAACCACAGCCTGCCTCGCCAGGAGAACTGAGGACATCTAGTGCCTGACAGCAGAGTTGAAGAGAGGAGCCTTCCTGCTTCTCTGGAATCCTTCCTGATCCTTCCAGTATGAAGAAATATCTAGAAATTCTTATTTGGTAATATAAGAACAAAGCCAAGAGATGAACAAGGTGAAGCACCAGACCCACAGGATTTGATTTTACAAACATCTCTCTCTTCAGAGGTAGATGCTGCTGATGGGAGCATGGAGGGGAAATAAAACCCCACTTAAACCTATATGTAGTGGAGTGTTTCTGAGTGCTTTCAGTTAAAAAGAAGTTCCAGTCCTTGCCAGGAATCCTTAAAAAGGAATTTGGGCACTGAGCTAAAATAAGCCATGGCTGATATTTTTAATTGCTGTCTGCTTTTTCTCTGCTGTTTTGAACAAAAATGCTCTGAGATATGGGAGGACAAACACTGGTGGGAGTTGCCACAAGCCCTGTGAGAGGCTGTTGTTGGACATTCCTCCAGTGCAGGAACCAGGAGGGATGAGGCTCAGGCCAGGAGTCCCTTCCCCAATACAGGAAAATATTTTAGATCACTAATCTTTAAAATTCCCCTGACTGTACTTTTGTAAAACATTTTGGCCAAGGTGACTCAATATGTGACTCTTGCAGGCTTCTGCTGACTTCTCATTTATGATCTTGGACTTCCTCAGCTGAGGTGTGAAGGATGCAGAAGCAATGTTTGCAGCTCGTGGGTGGGTGAGAAGCCTCCACCGTGACCTAGCCCATCCCAAAATGCGTGTAAGAAATCCTGTAAAGACTGAAGGTTTGCTCCATCTTCTGGCCTTTGGGATCGTTGCAGGAGAGCTGCTCCTGAGCCTCGGGAGAAGCTCCGTGCACTTCCCTGGCACTGTCTGCATACGTTCACATTTCTTCTAGGAAGATTTCTGCATTCTACACTATTCTTCCATCTCCTTTTCTGTCATATTTAATAAATTTCTACGGTATAACAGTCTCAGCTACAGCAGGGCCTCACACAAGCAGTGAAATCTCTCTCAGTGAACTCTCTCCCAGGGCAGGATTTATCATCAAAGATTTTACCCTGCACTCTGATGGAGCAAGTGGAGCCTGAGGTGACATTTCCTCCTTGGAAGAAGGGTCAGTGTGAGTTGTGATCAATGCTGGTGGCCCAGGAGGACACTGGCACAAAGGTCAGGGCCTTAATGACAGAGAAGCAAGACTTTTAACTAGAAGCAGCTCCTTGCTATCCATCCAATTTCGTTATCCCTGGCTGTCCCTTATGATGAAGGGAATCACCATAAATCCTTCAGCAAGTCCTTGACTGCAGAGGGATGTGCTCTGCCTCCCTGGGGATCTCCTGCCCGGTTCCAGCACAGCAGGAATGAGTCTCAATTTATATTGAATCATCAGAGTGCCATCAAAGAGCAGCAGATGGAGAAGCGTTTGCAGCCAGCCAGGGCTCAGCTGGAGTAACTCTAGAAGAAATCCTTCCACCTGTTGCCAGCCTGAGCTTAGGGAAGGACGTGCCCCATGTGTGCAGAACGAGGTGGCCATGTGACCTTCCAGCATCACTGCCTGTGGGCACTTGGGTGGCAGGAGGATACGTGGGGCTGTAATAGGCTGGATGCTGTAAAAGGATCACCTATTTCACCCTATTTCAATGTGAAGAGTGGCATTATTTCCTAGGATGACTGTTTCTCGTCTGATCTGTTTGTGCTGAATTCAGTGTTTCATATAAATGTGGAGGTGATTGCTCCTTGATGTTGCTTGGTAAAGAATCCTTGACATGGTGTTACTGCAATTCTGATTTAATGGTCCTGCCAGGTGAAACTGGGAGTGAAACTGTAGCTTTGGCCTGAAGAGAGAGGGTACATTTAACGTTTAATTCTAGCCACTGGATTTAGCATGAGGCTTTTGTCACTCCTGGGGTTCTGCCCTGCAAACCCAGAGCACAGATAAGGTGTGAGAATAAAGGCAGAGCTAGCAGTAAATAATTGCTGAATTGCACATGCTGTCACAGATGGGTTCTTACACAGTTTTCAGGGAGATTAATGTCTCCTCTCAAGGTCTGAGCTTGCGTTTCTGATGCAAGTATTGAATCTCTGAGCCTGTTTTGCAAGCAGATTTGGAATAACAAGTTAATAGTAGTGAACATTTGGGTAAATGCCCTGTGTAATGCCCATGTGTGAAGTTCAGCACTGTGTTTGCCTTGTCTGGGTGAGCTGTGCCCATCAGACAGCAGCCAGTGCTGCCCCAGGCTCTCTGTCCCCAGGCAGTCCCTGCTGCAGGGGTAGTGTCCCCTTTTGATGGCCATAACCAGTCTCAGCTCTATCCTCAGTGGCTTCACACTGAGGCAGCTCAGAGCACCTTCTGGTTTGCCCACAAGTGCCAGGCAGAGCTGTAGCTCAGTCCCTGAAGTTGTGGTCAGATAACAAACATCATTAATTGCCGACTCACCATAAAATAACAAAATTACTCATGCTCTCTCACAGACCTGGTTTTATTCACCACAGGCTGGTTTTCTACTCCTTTTGGCAGCTGTTAGCACTGTACTTTGGGAAGAGGTAACAAAGCACCACCCAGGGATGAAAACATTCAGGTATTTAGAAGTGCTTCACCAAGGTCGCATAAATAACAAGCTGGGAAAGGAAAATAGCAAGTTAGCAGAAACTAGAACTGAATGTTTCAGCATTTTGCCCATGTTTGTGCTATAAATGATACCTGGGAGCAGAAACTCCGTGCTGTAGCTACAGGAGTGCTCTGTGTAACTGAACGTGGTGCAGAGCAGCCCCTGGCTGTGCTGGGGGTGCTGCTCCAGCCACTTCAGAATGTGGCCAGTAAAAAAAAGAGCTGGGAGATGGCAGGGAAGGTGTAGTGTTGTTCAGTGGCAAGCAAACACAGAAAGTCATCCTTTGGGGGTCAGATTTGGAACAGGTTTTGGCTCTGAATGGGGCAAAGGTTTGTCCTGGCTGCCAGGAGCAGCTCAGTTGCCTTCTGTGTCATCTCCAGACTCTCAGTGTCAACATTCATATGTGGGGCTGTCTCCTACCCCAAAATCATGGGGATTTTGATATTTTTTAATGGTTTGAAACCGTTGAAATTATTTAGAAATCCATCTGCTGATTATTTTACCCTTTTTGGTACAAACCAAGGCATACACATCTGCCTTGCCAGTGCATTTCCCTCCAGGATTGCTCTGGACAGGCCACTGTGAGTGATCAGTGCCCTGCCCCACGCTGAAATGTTCTGTCTTTGATTTCTGTCATGACCAAAGTCTTCTCCATGCTCCCCTTTTCTCCCTACACTTGTTAGTGTTTTCTTTTCCCTGTAACCCAGAAGGTGGATGATGATAGAGGTCATTTCCTACTGCACAGGTGCTGTAGCTGCTCTCAGACTTCTCTAAAAATGGAAACTAAAAAAAAAAAGAAATCAAGTTCTCTTTTGGAGGGCCAAATTAGAAGCATCCAGGTCCCACTGAAACAGGAGATGCAATTCTGCTTGCTTATCTAGAGGCAGAGGAAATTACAAAACATCAACACAGTAATGATGGGAGAGACCATGGGAGATGATGAGAGATCTCAGCACAGGGAGATGTGATAATTGACTGAGCTGAGGCAGCTGTGGAGAGCTCATATCCCCCATCCCTGCTGCTCCATCCTGCCTGACCCAGCCACTGCTGGGCCTGCTGCTTCTCACAGGCTCTGACTTTGCAGCTCCCTGTCCAGCAGCTTGTGCAAATACTTCCAAAGTCAGATGTCCTTACTCTATTTAAGCAACAAACTTAATCTGATATATTTATATCTGGAAGAGTTTGGAGGTGTGGTGGGTGATTTTTTTTTCCCACAGGGTGTCTCTCTATGATTGCTCCCATTCCTTAGTGGTTGTTATTGTTAAGATCCCATCATCTGACCCTTTGTAATCTCTGTATTGGGTTACACTGCGTTGCTGGACATGCTTGGTGTATGCCACTGTTTGTCAATTTTAGACTCTTCCATCAGCCTACGAGTTTCTTAAAAGTAATGCAAGGTTATGTTACATGGGCACATTCCCTGCCTCATTCCAGCTGCACTTGGAAATGCCATGGATTGGTAATAGAGGGGAGTGACTGTGGGGGGGTTTATAAGCAAAAAAAAACCTAAAGCAAATATTACAAGAATTGCTCTCCAATATTTGGCTACAGCATGTGTCCCATCAATTACCTTAAAAATAGAACAGTTTTAGGCACTCAAAACTTGGGCTTGTGGGCTGCTTTGTGTCAAGTGATGGCACAGGGGTCAGGCCTTCCTGATACTCAAGTTGAGAACTTGTCAACCTTTTGGCTGTCAAGAGGGATAGGTTGGAATTTTTGAAGAGAGTGTGTAAATGAGAAAAAAATTATTGAAGTGAAGCAATGCTGCAGGAGAGGCTGCTGGGATTCATTCCACAGTTCATCCATCTGTGAGTGCCTGCCTTACAAACAGCGAGCAGGGAGTCAGAATGGTTCAGTGTGCTCTGAAAGTGCTTTTGTTTAATGCTTGTTGGGTACCTACTTAGTGTGAATCTTGAGCTGCTGCTACCTGTAGGAATTGCTCTGTGATTGCTGCAGGGACCTCTTGTCTTCTGCTGGGGCTTTGAGTGCAGCTCTGGCACAGCAAGGCTCTGCCCTCTGGTATCAGGGCACCTCGTGCAGCAGCTTAGTCTGGGGATTCCTGAACCAGTGTCAAACTGGTGTGGAAATAGCAGGTGTCACCAGTGGAAGTGGCTTTCCTGTCCTAATGAAGGTTGAGAAATGCATGATTACTTTGGAGAGCTCTGAGGGGAGCACCAACAAACGTTCTTGGGAAGAAGAAGGGAGTTTAGTCTTGGAAAAGTGTTTTAGACCCGCCGTGAGCAGGTCCTCACCTCAAGGGTGTTGTTTGTTGCTCTAATGTGCTGTTACCGGAACACTAAGCAGTGTGTTGGGAAAGGAAGTACATCCTGGAACTATAATTTATGGAGGAGAGGCCTAAAGTAGGCAAAATATGATACCCACCTTGGAAATCTGTGGGATTAGCACGTGTGTCACCAGGAGAGGTGTCACCAGGCAGCCCCTCGCTCTGCATCTGATGGGGGAGGCATCATTCCCAGTATAGTGTTTCCTAATCGTGGTATTGACAAGTGATACATTTCTTCTTAAGAGAAAAAGTGGTTTTCAAATACCTGATAGTGTTCTCAGCACCCCTGTTTTCCTTCTCAAGAGGACTTCATGGGTTTGACCCTGCTTAAGTTAGATGATCTGTCAAGACCACGGCCCAAGATGGCCTGGCTGAAGATCATGGAAACCCAAGAAGGTGGCATGGGGCTTTATTTACAGTCAAGAAATTAGCAAGTGAGAAGGAAGGACTGAATAGACAGCTTCTGTGGCCCAAACTGCATCGTCTGGGAGAGTGGCATTCCGGCTCCTGAAGAGCTCTGAGTTATTTGATAACACCAGGGAACCATTTATGGGCTCTATTTTATGGGCAGCAGTCTCTGGGGGTCAGAGCTGCTGGAGCAGGTGGATTGATGTGTGGGTCTGCTGTTGTGCTTGCTACTGCATAATGCAAAACAAGGATAAGGACGTCCCTGAAATACCAAAGGGGCAAATGGAGCCATTGCATTCTTGGCTTGGGTTTTTATTATATTTTCCTTTACCATTTATTCTGTTCTTAATTTTTTGCCCTCTTCCCTGGTGTGTAACAGCATGAATCAAATGAGGATCTTTGGATAATGGACTTTTAATGGAGATTAACAGGGTTTAGAACTCCATGTTTCATGTTACAAAACACAGCAAAGAGACACCATCATCATGCAGAGCCTATTTTGCTCCTGGCAGACTCCAGCAGAGTGTGGTTGAGACTTTGATGAGAAATATGGCTTAAAAATTGGCAGGGCATGGTTTCATAGCCTCTCCCCCATGGTTTTGCTCCTACAGAAGCTGCATTTGCATTTGCATTTGCATTTGCAAGGTGAGGATTTGATTCGACACCCCTGCAAAGAAAATTTGAAATTATGAGAGGAAATCTTCCTAATTGAATGAACAGCCCAAAATGTGAGTTGCAAAATTAGCTACCCTTGCTGCTCTGCTGTTACAAAGAAACCAATGATTGTGGTTTCTTTGATTTTTTGTTTTGTTTTTTCTTTTTAATTACAATGGTGGTGTTGGAGGTGTGGCTTTGTGGTTTTCTGCGTGAATTTAGCAGCCTATAAAATGTTCTGAAGAAAGAAGGAGGCACTTAGATGAAATGGACACCTAACAAAAAAAGGAGTTTGGGGAGCATCAGGTCTACAAATATAACAAAGTTAATCTTTGTAGCTGCTTATTAATTCTGAAAAAGAATGGTAAAAGTTTGGAGAAGGATGAGCCTGAGATGAACTGTCAGCCAAGAAGAGTTGATGGTGCAAATAGGGCCAGGCAAGAAGCAGCATTGGCATTGCCCCTGGATAGGAGCAGGGATGTGCCTGGGAAATGCTTGCCTGGGAGCACTCAGGCTGCTTCAAAGGGCTGGTGCCTGTCCTTGCATGGAGCTCTGTCCCCAGGCACAAGGTGTGTATTGTACCAGCTCTTCCTGCCTTTTTCCATCTGGGAGGACTTTTCCCTAACTAGGATGTGAGGCCTGGGAGAGGTCACCAACTGAGGGTGGCTGCACTCCCACCAAAACCCCTGTGATGGGCAGTCAGGGCTGAGACCTGGCCAAAGCCAGTGCAGGGCCTGTGCTCTTTGGCCCTTTCGGGATAAACTGGAGATGTTCTGGATGCAGAGAACTTTCTGATTCTTCCCACAGGCCGGGTTTCACCTGCACGTCTCACAGGTACCACTCATGTCACTTCTTGCTGCTCTGGTGTTTCCAGCAGGGGGTGGAGCCCTGAGCGGTGCAGTGTCCTGGGAATCCTCTGGAACATGTCCCTGTTGTGCCTCCCTCAGTGGGGGACACACCAGCTGCACTGAAATGTCAGAAGGGTTTGCACAGCTGACAGGTTGCTGAAAATGGAGCATCGCCATAAATTCTCTTTATCCAGCCAAGTGCAGCTTAATATAGACTTAGCTGCACGGGCTGTGTCCCACACTGAGCCTGGGAGCTGCCACAGATCATGACCAAAACATGAACTTGTCGATTTAACCAGATCAACTGCTGCTAGTGAGGAGGAAAAAAATTAAATCCTTTGAAGTTTATCTTCCTCTTTAGGTTTAAAAAGTATTAGAGGAAGGAGGGAAGAATGAACATGTCTGAACTTGGCCAGAACTCCGATGAAGACGTGTGTCCTGAGGACATTGATGAAGATGAGATCCTGGCTAACCTGTCCCCTGAGGAGCTGAGGGAGCTGCAGAGTGAGATGGAAGTCATGGCCCCAGACCCTGAAGTCCCGACTGGGATGATACAGAGAGATCAGACAGAGAAACCCCCAACGGGGAGCTTTGACCACAGGTCCCTGGTTGACTACCTGTACTGGCAGAAGGCTTCCAGACGCATGCTCGAGGATGAGAGAGTTCCTGTCACCCTCTTGCCCTCTGAGGTAACACGCAGAAAATCACAAATATTTATTATTCATCAGCAGTGGGATCTGTTTTATAGCTTTAATACCTTAACCTGCCTCTGCTTCTGTCCCTTACGTAAGGTAGAGTACAAACAAATGTAGATTAATCCTAAAAGCCTCATCAGTGGTAGAATCCAGCTTGGACTGATGTCAGGGTTAGTAATTTTTTAATTGCTTTCTCCAAATATTTACTTAAGCTTTTTTAATAGAAAAAAAATCCTAATTCTAATTTGAATACAGCAAATCACTGAGAAACTGTCACAAAGTCAGTTTTGGAGGATGTAACTCTAACTTATTTGAGTTTGCATATGGAAGAACACCATATTGCTTTTCCGTGGAAGATTATATAAATAATACAAATTAAATTATTAACTGGCAGAATTTAATGACATACTGGAGAAAAATCCCAAGCCCCTGTATTTTATCAGGTGAAACATTCCCTAACAACCAAGCATGCAAACTCTGTGAACTGGTTCAAACCTACTCAATACAGTGCTTAAATTTTTTTGACTATCCCATGACTTTGAAATAAAGTTAAGGTCATACTTAGATATCTTTCAGGATGAGGGCTACACTTAAAAATAGGTTAATAGAATTGAAAGTTGGCCAGATGAAACACATCCATACTTGAATGTGAAGTTCACTAGAAGTGAATTTGAGGTAACTGATTTATTTTATTTTTGTTTTAAATACCAGTGGTTTGCTAATACACACCAGTGTGGCACAAGCCAAACTTCCTAGGGCGGGTTTCATGGGCTGCCTTTGGAGACCAGGGGAAATCTGTGGGATTTTTCTCCTTCTGCAGCACTCTTACGCTCAAAGAAACAAATTTTTAAACACTTCTGAGGTTAAATCTGAAATCTGGGCGTGGAGCTGGCTGCTGCATCCACAGCTGGTCAAGCAACCCCCACACCAAACCCATTCACCACCACAGCCCCAAGGGCAGAAGTGACTGGGACCATTCTGTCTGACTTTGGGTGCAGCACAAGCCATGACACTGTCCTGCCTGAAGTAGTGCAAATCTCAGGGAAATAACTTGATTTTATTAGTGCTTCATTAGCATTTCTCTATGATAGAGGAACCACTTGAAAAAAGATGCATGACAAAGAAAAATCTCAGCTAGCTGTGTCTCTGGAATTGGTAGATGTCTGCAGCTAATTTATTTGGATGGTAGAAGCCTCACTGCCCTGCCACTGCTTTGTGCAGGGGCTGGTTCCTTGTCTCTGGACCCCAAACTGAGCTAATACTTTATCTTCAGTGAGGTGCTGCCTTAGGTGTGATGCTCTGGGACTGCCAGAGCAGGTGGCCTTGTTGTCCCTTGTGCTGGATGATTCCACAGTGGTCACAAGGTGCCCTCTTCACCCCTCCTTGGGCTGAGCAAACCATCAGGGGTCCACACTGATGTCCAGTGCTTTGTGGCGTACGAAGGAAACTTTCTCTCTTGTCAAAGAAACTATAAAGATTACACAAAATCCAGCAAGACACTTTGGATCAGAAACTCCTAACCCACTGAAGGGTTCAAAGATCATCTTAACATCTCATTAAATATGCTCAGGATTTAATTGTCAGGACTTAATTTAGTAGGCAAATATGAGAAACCGGTTTGCAGCCCTTTTAGGAACAAATTGTTCCTGTGTTCCCAATCAAGCCTGAACTTACAGCAATGACACTTCTAAAGATTATTCTCTATTGTATGGGTATAGAGGGATCTAAATCCAGCTGCTACGTGTTTATTTGAGCAAGACGTTACTGCAAGAAAGATGTTTTGCAATTATTTCAGCTGTGAGGTTTTGTCTTCCTCAGAAAAGTGCTGCAGAGATGGAAGGAGAGGCCGACAGCAGCGGCGAGGTGGCTGGCAGGAGGATGCCAGGAACAGAGGGAAAAGAGAGACATTACCAAAATGAGCATGTGTCCGAGTCAAGAACACAACCTGGGGAGACAAAGAAAGATGGAAGTGATAAGGAGAGAGTGGTGGAGGAGGATGAGAAAGAAGAAGCAGAGGAGGAAGAGGAGGATGATGAAGAGGAGGAAGAGGAAGAAGATGAGACTGAATTGGAAACAACAGAGAATTACACCAATGAGAACAGTCACAGCAACCAGATAAGTCAGAAGCCAAGTACAGAACCAAAAGAAATCAAAGAAAAGCCTAAGGAAAATGAAAAGAAAATATCAAAATTGAACATCCCCCAGAAGTTAGCGCTGGATACCAGCTTCATGAAGCTGAGTGCCAGGCCTTCAGGAAATCAAACCAATTTAGAAGACAGTTTGGAGAAAGTCCGAAAAAACAACCCAGACGTGAAGGAGCTCAACCTGAACAACATAGAAAACGTCCCCAAGGAAATGCTGATAGATTTTGTCAACGCCATGAAAAAGAACAAGAACATAAAGACTTTTAGCTTGGCCAACGTGGGGGCTGATGACAATGTGGCGTTCGCGCTGGCCAACATGCTGAGGGAGAACAGGAGCATCACCACCCTGAACATTGACTCCAACTTCATCTCTGGCAAGGGCATCATCGCCATCATGCGCTGCCTGCAGTACAACGAGACGCTGACGGAGCTCCGCTTCCACAACCAGAGGGGCCTGCTGGGCCACCAGGCAGAGATGGAGATTGCCAGGCTGCTGAAAGCCAACACCACCCTCCTTAAACTGGGGTATCACTTTGAGCTGCCGGGGCCCAGGATGGTGGTGACCAACCTGCTCAGCAGGAATCTGGACAAGCAGAGGCAAAAGAGGCAAGAGGGGCAAAGGCAGCAGCAAATGAAAGAGCAGAAAGAGCTGATAGCCATGCTGGGAAATGGACTTGGGTTGCCTCCCGGGATGTGGGAAATGCTGGGGGTGCCGCTGCCCCAGCTGAGGATGCAGGAGCCTCTGCAAGCCCCCAAACCCCCCGTCCCTGCAGCTGTGTCACTGAGCAAAAGGCAGGAGAACACGAGGCCGCCGGCACCCGAGCAGCCGTGCAGAGAGAAACCCATCAGCTTCAAGGTGGTCAAGCTGAAGAAGACTCAGCGCAAGCCCTCCATGCCAGAGTACGTGGAGCCCGCTGAGAAAACCAACCTCAGAGACGTCATCAAAACACTTAAACCAGTTCCCAGGAGAAGACCCCCTCCCCTGGTGGAAATAACCCCGAGAGATCAGCTCCTCAACGACATCCGCCAGAGCAACGTCGCTTACCTCAGGCCGGTAAGTGCGGAGTGGTGGCGCTGAGGGGAGGGAATAGTAGCGCTCACCTGCCGCGCTCAGAGCTCTGGTTGGAATTGCTGGGCATTCACCTGCAAATGGCACTGTCACCCTTTTGTGTCAGGCTGCCACTCCTGGCGTGCAGGTGGTTGTTTTCCAGCAGCACTGAGGAGTGGCTTGTGCAGGGAACTCACTGCAAGCACCAAGGCTGCAGCCTTGTGCATCCCTGCCTGCATCCACAAGGGAAAAGAAAGCAAATTCACTCAGGAGTTGAGCAAACTCACAGAAACTCAAACTTACCATACTCCTAATAGTGTATTAGTTATGACAGCACATGCTGTTATAAGATGGTTGTTTCAGGAGTACAACAGGTATTTTTTGCATTAGTCACCCATAAGCCCCATGTTTTTCTCTTCGAAAGCTGTTTTTCCTTAGCTCTCACTTTACACAAGAGAGCACTGTCACTTGGCACACACTGAAATCCAGCCTGGACTCAATATCTGCAGCCCTGCTCCTGCCTGCCTCACCCAGGAACAAGGAGTTTATTATTTTAGTGGTCCTTTGCTGCTCATTCTTTTGTTTGTCCTTATGTAGATCAATTGCAAAATTCTAGTGCTAACAGGAAAAAAAGAAATTAGATCCACCAGCAGTGAAGATGGAACAAGGTTATGAGAAGAAAGTAGTGGTACTGTAGGGGATTTTGTATTTATTTTCAAGTAAAACTGCCACTGAAAATTGGCTCAGCAGTCAACTCAGGTGAGCTCAACATCATCCTGACTTTGAGAATGCCAGTCCAAGACTGAAAACTGCCTCTTGGGTATGCTCTCATTTGGGTACCAAATTCATGGGCTACTTCTCCAAATCCTGGCCACCAGATTTAACCTCTTGCTCTCCTGACCTGTTACATTCCCTTGCCTTGGTTCAAGAAATCCTGACAGCTGGCTGATGTATTTGTAGCTTGATACCTGTTTGTGTTGCCAAGGCTCAAGGTAGAGGAACAGAAAATCCCTTGTAATTAAAAATAGTCAAGCAGTATTTTGTAATTATGCTAATTTTGCTTTCATGTATACCTACAAAGAAATAATTATTTCCTCAGTAATTCCAGACAGAGTAGCTTGTCCTGATACTTCGGCAGGTGCAGGTTCTGCAGTGACCTCAGATTGTGGTCCAGGATTACCCTGAACATTCTGTCTCCTAGGCAAGTTTTGGGGTTCTGAGTTTCTGCTGGCCAGTCCAACTTGGCTGCAGCCAGGGCCTCTCCTCAGGGCATTTCTGGCCTTTCTAGGCCACTTTAGTATTTGCATTTTGGCTCCACAGCCCAGACAACAAGGCCTGCTGCCCTCCCAGCTCTCAGGAAGGTGGAGGACAATGGCACTCGTTCTCTGCCAGGCACAGCCCTTATTTTGCACAGCAATGGTTGAGAAATCTGGGTGCTGCTGTGTGCCAGGGGCGATACTGAACCCCAGCCAGTCCCCACAAGATTTTATTACTATTTAAAATATATTATGGAGGATTTTATTGAAGAGAACTGTGGGATTAAAGGTAGAGGAATCAATTCATGGTGCATCCTAAATATACCAGATAACAATTGCTATCACAGCCCGTGGAAAGATGAAATGATGGACATATGTATTGGGGACTTGGGGTGGTTTGTTGTAATGGATTGTTTGGGGATTTTTTGGGTTGGTTCTTTTTTGGCCTCTGTCATCAGACCACTTGGCTTGGATTTGGGGCATTAGGGTGTTACTCTCCCCATCCTCCATGATCTTGGTAACTCCTTTTTGCCTCAATTCCCTCAGCATCATTTCTAAAATGGAGTTTTACTGCTTGAGCTGAGCCCGGTGTTTGTTCTCTCTGTGGCAGGATTCAGTGCCTTCAAACTGATGTCCTGGACCTTAAGCATTGCAAACATGGAGTGGGGAATTCCAAACAAAAGAGAGCTCCTTGGAGATCTCAGCTGTTATATTTTTAGTTTCTGAGGGTTTGTATTAGACTAAACTGGCCTGGTAAATAAGGCTGAGAAATGTCCTCCTCTTAATACTTCACGTCCTTGTCCAGGTGCCGTTGCCAAAGCAGCTGGAGTGAGAGACCAGACTGACCTGAAGAAAACAACTTGGAATAAGGACTATTCAAGTTTTGCTTACAACTGTCTCAGCAGATGTTTTCCGCAGAACCCAGGTGGTGTATTCAACTCTTTGGGAACAAAGCTTGCAATACACACTTGTTATAAATGTGGTGAAAACGGCTGGCATGGGAAAAACCAGCGCTAAGCGTTTCCATCACCTATCAAACAATCCCGCTGCCATCTGTCTGCCAAGTAGATTTGAGGCTTCAGTTTGTTGTGGGAGTATTTTCTCAGAGGCATCAATAACCTTGTCTTTCTAGTTTGTCAGCAAACTATTTTGCTTCCACGTTGTCCTTCTGCCGCCAGATTCTGCAGGAACATGCTGTGCTTTATCTTATCTTTCTTTCCACACACATGCTACTTTATTACTCTCTTGTCCATGAGAAATGTATTTGCTTTCCATGTATACAGCTTCATTTTTTAGGCTAAGGAAACAGAAATGAAATAAAACTCTCTCTGTAAGATGTGTGCAGCACTTCCATTGCTAATGAAGCACTCACAGACAGAACGACTGCTCTGTTACAATGAGCACCTTCCAAGCTCCCTCTATTTCAGAAAATGTCTAGTGGGTATTGTACTGATCAGAATTTAAAAGATGATGCCATGCTCTGCTTTGAGAACTGTGATGTTCATTCCCTGTGATTCACCTCTGTCACTGCAATCCTTAATTGCAGCCACCTTGGAGAGCACTGAAATGCCATTTTAGGACTCTCTCCACGCTGTTTTTGTGGCAGGAGGATGAGCCTCACCTCTTCTCCAGGGGTTTAAGAAACTCCTAATTCCTCCTAGTATGATGTGTGAATAGCATGTCACATCCTGGCAAGGCTGGATTTGAAGGGGTAAAACCTGTATATCCACAACCTATTTTCCTTAATATTTTTGTGAATTATTCTTCTCCTCCCTCTTTATAATCACATTAAGTTATTCTGCTGTCTTTCTTGTAGAGCAGCTACAGGTAACTCACCAGTTGTTTTAGGGGCTTTTTTTTTTCTTTGTTTTTTAAAGCTCTAAGGCACAGGGAAAGAAGAAAGGCTTTCCCTGTGCTAAAATGCACCTTCCTGTGGCTGCTTGATCCAAAGGCACAGCTTTGTAGCTTCTGGCAGGATTTCCTTCAGGTGAGTTAATCTCTGAGCAGTAACTCTTAGCAACCTTCCCCTGGCAGCTAAATCCCAGTCTCACCCTGCTCCCCCTTCTCATGTTTATTTTAATAGTCCTGTAGTATCAGCAATGTCCAGGACCTCTTGAATCCAAGGTAGTTTCTACTATCACTTGTTCAAATTTTCATTTGTTCTTGTCCTTTTGGTACCTACCACCTGGTCTCTTTCCAGTCTCCACCTTCCAAACTTGTACAGCTCCTTCTCAGCTCTGCTTGTTTGCAAATGTGATGCCCCAAACTTGGGAAAGCTGGTTTCTGTATTGCCCAAGAGAGAGCAAGCAGCTTTAAAGCATCACAGAAGAGGGAAGTGACACAAAAAATGAAAATAATTTTCATTGCAGGCCTCTCTTTCTGTAAAGGAAAAGAGTAGGAAAAGAAGAAGCTTGGTACTTTCAACCAAGCCCTTGCACAGAGCACAGCAGCAAGAGACAAATGCACCAACTCCCCAGGAAAGCTCTTGGAGCACACTGCTCTCCAGACTGGCTTCAAGGCCAGGCTGGTGCAGCTCACACTGCAGCAGTTGGGACAGGGAAGCACAAAGGAATAAATAATATAGAGCTTTAGAATCTCAGATTCAAGCTGCCAGGCACCAATTACTGCTACACCCAGAAGCTGCCAAACATGAATTTCCAGGGTGGATGGAGCACGACCTGTGAAACTCTGCTCTGATCCGTGCTCTCCCCCCAAGCAGCCTCTCAGTGACCACAGGAGGAGGGAGGCACACTCAGAGATCACACCATCAGTCTGACTGCAGCAGGGCTGGTACTTGTGCTGCTCGAGGCACAGCTCCCAGTAATCCTAGAAGCAGAAATCCCTCTCAGGTAATTAACAGAAATGCGAAATCCCAGTTAAGTAGAGTTGAGTTATATAAGAATTCAAAACTGCATGAAGAAATACTGTAGAGCTCTGTAGAGCAGCTCCTTTAAGGATGCAAGAGCAAGGCTGGAACATTTCAGCTCAGAGGTCCCTCGGGCCCCAACAAAGCTGACACAGAGCCAGCAGCTTCACCCCCAGCAGGGGCTTGTGGCACAAACTGCAGGGTGACAGCAGATCTCCCACCTCCCCAGCCATAGACAGACACAGGCATAAGCTCAAGTTTCCAACCATTAGAATTTATTTTTCTTCATAACTGTGCAGTTTTTAAAATGCTACTGTAATGATGAAGTCATAGGCTATTATGTTCTTTAGGTGTGGAAACAGTTTTCGAAAAACAAAGACCATGCGCTACAAGTGAGGAACAGGCCATTGACTCTTCAGCTGGAATATACAGACATTTTTGATAAATACTGATCACCTTAACACTTAAATGGAATGACGTGTTCAGAGTTCTACACAGTTCACTATGAAAACAGCATGGCAAGTTACATAAAAGCTTCAACTTCAAGGATCCTTGCTTTTTTGTTAAATTAATTACTTGGTTAGAAAAGAGAAATGCAAGAATATTTGAAATGGAGTCTCACCTGGACAACTTTACCCCCTGTTGTTGGTAAGCTCCTGTTATCAAGATGATTCCATCAGAGCTGGCAGTTAAGTTGTATATATAAAAGAATCCCCCACACTGCTTTCAACATCAGGAGTTTTAACAGGCAAATATCTTCGTGAATTTGGAATGGGTTTTCAAAAATTATATCTTGACATTTATTGCTTTTACTTGTAAACCTGAAATCTAGTTTATTCCTTTGAGAAGTGTTGGAAGTACAGAGTCAACAGATGCATGTTTGACCTATATCTTTGCATTCTGGGTGAGAAGAAAGAAAAAGATGACCCACGCTCAATAACACACATACACCTCCACCTACAAACAGCCTGTGCAGACTAAAGCAGGTAAGTCCTAAAGTAGCAGTATTTAAAAACATCAATGGGGTAGAAACCCAGCACATCCAACCTGTTTTCATTTTCTCCCATGCTTGGCCAGGGTTTAGCTGGTACACAAGGAAGTCTGGCTCTCCTACAGAGGCGAGCAATTCTATGGATGAGGATTTTGGAGAGCCTGAAGGTAAATGTTACTGGGATTGGCAGGCAGTGCCAAGAATCCTCCTCATGCTTACAGATATTCAGACTGTTTCAGGGCTGCTAAAGGAGGGCTGTGAGGTGAGGACAGGAACCAGACTGGGTACAAGCACTGCATGGTTTCATCACGTGCCAGTTAAGCTGGTGACGTGGTCTTTGTAGTACAGGGCACTCAAGGGAGGGATTTTGGAGGATGCAAGAGATACCTGTGATAAATTCCAGCTCATCTGAGCAGCACGAGGCTGAAAGGTGCTACCCAGCACAACCTGGCTAAACTGCAATACTTTAGAACTGAGATGAAAGGGATGTTGCTTTAATAGACCACTTTGCTACAAGACAGTTTGAGAGACTGCATTCCATAGATTTCCACCTCTTCCTCCTCTACCCCCCAGAAGAAAAGACAAGCAAACATGGTTAAGTTAGTATGTATTTGTGTAAACACCAGAACATTTTGCTATACAATAGAAAAAAAGTTGCTGTTCTCATGTTCTTAGAGGAGCCCTGAAGACCTTGGAATACCTGTATCCTGCAACTATTAATCTGTACCACATGCATTTCCTGTTTTGTACATAAACTGAAAGCAAGCTTGAACAATAGTAAATAGCAACTACACTCCTGCAACAGGCAGAAATGCCACGTTGCAGCTGCTTACTCCTTCACTTTAGATATGTAGTCAGCCAGTTTGTTGATGCTATCCTCTTGCTGTTCTAGAGCATCCAGTATGAAGCCCATCGGGGTCTTCTTCAAGCCTATCCCCTCCATCTTGTTCTGCAGCTTGTTCTGTATGTTCCGGAGCCTCAGGGAAGCATGGACAAACATCACTGCATGACAAAAACACCCTCATGAACTGTTAATGCCCAAGGAATGCACAGTTCATGCAGCACTCCAGCCACATCCCAGCACCGTGACATCACTGGGAGATGATGACGTATTAATGACTGCTTAAGGAACCACAGGTACTCATTTAATAATAACATTAAAGATGGCTTGTGCTGCTTTGTGTCCCCTCCCCCAGCTCTCTTTTGGGACCATTTAAACACAGATAGCAAAGTTAACAGCTGGCTTAGACTCTGCAGATTTGGCTGAGAAAGCTCAAGTCACACCTCTACCTGCCCCACCCCCCCAAAGAAAAGAACAAACACTTACAGAGGAGAGGAAGCGTGATCCCAAACATGAACACCATGACATCTCCCAGGTAGGAGATCAAGAAGTAGCTAGACAGCATGATGGCCAGCACAAACGTGGTGGGGTACTGCTTCTTCAGCTTGCGGAGTATGTCCTTGTTGTGTGACATCCACACAAAGCCCAGGAAAACCAGCACCACCACAGTGCCACCAATGAGCATGTTCAGGGGACTCAGAAACCTGGAGAAGAGGAGCAACAACAGAAAAGAGTTCAGTTTCAGAACCTTCATGACTTGTGTCCATCGAGGATCAGCCAGCTCAGTGCTAATGTTACTAGGGAGGTAAGGCATTGAAAAGGAAGTTGCTGCTGTCAAGATCTTCACCAACGTCTTTAGCAGCAGCTATCTAAAGTAAAAAGTATAGTTGAAGAAACCCTTAGCACTGAATTTGGATAATCTTTATGTTCTCTTCCTGAGTTTAGCTCAGGATGATGAGTTCCTGCAGCACATCACAGAAGCACCTCCCAGCAGGACCCCTCCTACCTCTGCAATCAACTCATTTGATATCACAATCTAGAGTCAGCATATCCAGACAGCAGATGGAGACAACACTGACTGATCTTTTCCCTTCACAAGACCAAAACCAGGCTCAGTCTAGGCCTTCAGATGAACCAGCTCTTCATGCTATCTTGTCTAGGTTTGCAAAACGGGAAAGGTAGAACACTGAGTAAAGGAAGTTACTTCACTACTTCTCATTTCCGAATAAACCTTCTCACTGGTTTACATTCAAACAAAAGAATTGCATGAACCTGCAAAAGGAGCTCACCACTGTTAGTTCAACAGATGGAAGCCCAGTTCCAAGCAAGCGTGCCTGAGAGTCAGAAGGAACTGGAGTATGTGATAAAGGCCTTACAGGACGAAGAGCCAGGCCTGGCAAGAGACTCACTGCTGAGGTTTGTGTTCTGTTATTGTTATCAGAGTTTCCAAGCCAACCAAAGCATCGAATGATCAGCTCTGGACTATGAACAGCAAGTCCCTTTTTGGGATGAAGGCAAGAACGTCACTTGCTCAAACCACTTCCCCAAGTATTTAGAGCTTGTTCAGAATCAAGTGCTCAGCAATTACTTTGCTGAGCTTGTTTCTGTACTCCCCCAGAGTCCAGGCTCCATGGTATTTCACTTAAATAGTATTAAGTTATGTGAATTGATGTGCATTCCGATTTTCTGGCTTTTGCATGCACTGATCTGATTACACAGCAGCTGAGGCCTCTGGGCTATTGCAGCTATGGCACCGCCCTGATAAAGCCACACATGCTCAAGGTTTACTCTTGAAGACTTTGCAGCTCATCCTGCTGCTCCAAAGCTACCAGTGACTCACCACTCCTCCCCACTGCCAGGGAGGATGTTATGGTTTGTGGTCTGTGCTTCATATAGGGCCTGGGCAGAAACAATCTGCTGCTGGACTGGTACTGCCAACACTCTACCTGCAGTGCTAGGGAACATTTTCCTGGAGCAGGAAGAACCCCCAAGAGTTATTTCAGAGCAAGGACTGGCTCTTGATTCTTCAAGTCAGTTGTGCCAACAGGAGATGGGACAACTGGACAGAAAAAGATTAAAATTCAGAGTAGTTCCCCACCTGCTTCTGCTACTCATGCTGAAAAGCCAGTCGGGCTTTTTGGAAGTGGTGACAGGCCAGACTTGCTTGTTGCATTTGAGTCACTCCTTGTAGCCAGCCAGATTATATTTAGCTCTGAATTGTCAATCTAAAGTTTCCAGGCTGGAAAAAGTGAACAGCATTGCTCTGGAAGAAATCAGCTTCATCTGTGCTCCTTTGCAGCAGAAGGAAGGTGACTCATGACTGGACCACACTGGTGCCTGGGTTATATTTGTACTACTGGACAAATGAGATTCTTAAAGTAGGATTCACCTCCACACCTCGGCTGACTTGGAGAAGAAATGGCGAAACTTACCCAACTCACAGCAATCATTTTTTGTTCCTAAAAATCCATGGGCAAGATAATCCTGGAAGCAACAAAGATCTAGGCAGAGCTCCACTCTACACTTTCCATATGCATGAAAATACTCTCAAAGCCTTATCATTCCTATCCTTCCTGTTACTCTTATTACAACTTCAGAAACTTGTGGTGAAGAACTAAACCTCCATATTTATAAGGAAGAGAAAGACTTTTTTTTCTGGTATTACACAGGTTCTGCATAACTTGCTGGCTGTAAGGAATATGAAGAGGGGTGAGGGGAGAATGCATTCAGAAGATCCCTCTTTTCTGAGGAAAGTGATTTGAATCACATGTTTTCTGAAGTGGGCTGCATTCCAACGTGTACAAGGGAACAGTGAACAGAAGTATCAAGTGAAGGCATTCAGAGCCACATGAACACAGATGGGGCTCACAGTTGCCACTGAAAGCCAGTATTCAAATTATCAGCCATGTGTCCATAGACTTCACTACTGGTGATTACAGTGCTGGATAGGGTGGTATATGCCAAAGCCACCCCTGATTCACCCACCACATAATTTATCTAAACACTATCTAAGATTATCCGAGAAATTCATATATAGAAATTTTTTCTACAACAATGGCAGTTTTCAGGAAGGCAGAACTCCATTATCCAGTTTCACTCAGATCTGTTGGCATGCTGCTCTCAGTAACACAATAACTACAAACCAAAAAGGAAAAAACAGGGATATGTAATTTTAGAACAACAAAGACTGGGGAAAAAGAGAGCTGTGTAACAGCTCTAGAAGCCACCTCACTGTTGAACCACCAACATTGATATTGGCCTTATTTATACAGAGGACAGAACACAATGGGACAAATTTGTGCTCAGGCAAGGAGGCTGGAAGTCTTTCAGAGATGCAGAGAAAAGGTAAGTGACCAGCCATTAAGTATGTTACAAGATACTTTCTAAATATAATTCCCTTTAGCAGGGATTTATGAGACCTCAAATACCTAAAAATGTAATGCACATAACTATCAGCATGGCAAGGGTACAGTGACTTGAGTTTATACTGTTCAGAGGACTTAGGGGAAGAAAAACCCTTTTAGGGTTGGACATAAAACCCACCAACTTCTCTGACCCTGAAAGCAGTGAGTGTGGCAAGACTAACAGCATTTGGGGGTGCCAACAGCCCAGAGCACCCCAGCTGGATGATCTCCTTTGTTTTCAGTGGTGACCAGGTACAAGCCTGTAGGGTTGCTGTGACCTCCAGCACAGCTGGGACAAGGTGACAAGGAAAAGCCATCCCCCAGATTCAGTTTCCTGCTGCCCTGCAGATACCAGACTTCCTTCAGCATCCACCTAGATACAAAGTAGAGACAGGGAAAACAAATACACTGAAAAGAATTGTCCTGTGTCAAGTAGAACCACAGGACACTTTGTATTGGTGGAAGCAGCCTCAGGAGAGCAGGGATGCTGGGGGTGCAGTTGTGTACGAAGAAGTACTGGCAGCTACCCCTGGCCAGCAGAAACACGTGAAGATAAAATACTTTCTTTTTTTAAACTAGATTAATATTTCTAAGCTCTGCCCTACATGCATCACAAAACAGGTCAGAATTCTCACATAGGAGCAGGAAAATACAAACAGCTCTGCTTTCAGTGAGTTATCACCTCTTCTTGTCAGGCTGTTTCATACCTGCACTCTTGTACAACAGCCCTACAGCAGGAGAGGGGGAGGACATACAGCTGTAGCAGAGGGAAAAAAGAGCTTGGCAAGGCACATGCTTTGTGTAAGGCAAGTAGCCTCCGGCAGCACAAGCCCAGAAATAGGATAGGCCACATAAAAAGCAAAAGCCAGATAGCTCCCTGCTCCTATCATCTCCATTTTAGATGACTATCTTGGGGTGATTATTCAGCAGTTGCTGTCACATCTGTTTCTTTTGCATGTGACCAGGCAACTCTGAACAAAGGCGCTGAGTAGGAGACTGGCAGTTATTGAGAACATTTTTTTATTTAGAGCAGCTCAGTTAGGCTGAAATAAGCATGAAAATTCCTTCTTAGAAAGCCTTGTGCTCCACCATGGCCCAAGAACTGGGCAGGTTCGAGCACTGAAATATGCTCATTTGTATTAATTTAAATAACTTGAAAGATGAAGTTCTGCCTCCTCTCTCCCCATATTCTGAGCTTCACTGAGGTTATACAGCTGTAACTACAGGTAGCACATACAACTATAAATAGCACATACAACTATAAATAGCACAAACTGTCTCAAGGGATAGTCCTCAGCATCCATGGATTTAGCAATGCTTCTGTACCTACTGTTCCCCCCTTGCATGGCTTTGAGAACAAGAGACAGATTCCTGCGGGCAGAACTGCCAGACCTTTAGGAAGTTATGCACTGATATTATTATGCAACATGTTTTTAAAATTATGAATTTTGCTTCCTCATTCTTAATCTTTCATCAAGCATGAGAGAAACTAAACATTTTGCTGCCCTGGAGCCTTTGTTTCAGCAAAAGGGAATCACTACAAGTACATCAGATAAGGTTGTGGTCTAGGGAAAAAACAAGGAACAAAAGTATGACACAGTTGTTGACTGCTGGGGTTGTATAGATGGACAGTAGATGCTTTGAAGAAGTGGCAAAGGAAAGAGACATCAAACCTCAAGCTGCAAGGAGAACATTATTCCAAGACAGAATGAGCAGTCTGATGAAGCATTCCAAAATTTAGCAAGCTTTTTTGAAACTGTCAGATTCAGAAGCTAATTTTTAGCAAGTACATGGCAACAAAAGCCTAGATGAAATTACATTAATTTAAAGTAGTTAAGTTTGAACTACATGATAGAGAGGCCTTGCTGGAGTAGGTGGAAGAACAGACAAATTCCACTTATTAACCAAATTGACTGTTTGAGGGAAGTTGCAAGATGTGGGAGGCACTGAAGGTCCTGATTTTAATAAAAATTCATACAGGACTCACAATGACAGGGCCCTGGCTCAGGGTAGGAACAGGGAGTCCAGTTCCTCTATAAATGGGAGAAAGGGCAGAATTTTGTCAAGCTTTTGGTTTTTANCTTAAAGGAATTTGCAGGGAGGGAGTGTGACTGCTACCACCAGCCTGTATTTGTGGAGTGGTACTAACTCACGACTTTTAGTTTCTTGTTCACTGATCTATTGTTTCTTACCCAGTCCTGTAGGGTGAAGGTAAAATCTGCATTACTGCAAATTACTGCAAAATTACTGCAAAGCACAGAACTTCATTAACATGTAGCAATAGCTACAGGAGAAGGCAAATGGAGGGAGAAAGGCAGGGACATGATGCAGTAAAGCTCATTACAATTCTATTATGCTTAAGGTTATTCCACACCTTGTGGAGAGAAGGTAAAAGGCTGGAGAGGTCAGCTTTGTTGTAGGAGGAGCAGTAAGCTAAACCTGTGGCACAAAGCACTGTATTTCCAGTATCAAGAAAGCTCTGGGCTACATTTTCGGTGTCAACCCAGCACAACCACAGTACTGCAATAGCTGAAAATATTATCTTTGCATTTCAAGTCTGTCTATATAATTAGATGGTTTATGAGCAGATGGAGTTGGTCATAGGCTAAGTTTAGTTTTGATCACAGGAAGACCACTCCATTAGTGGTTCCAATAATCCTGCCCTTAGGCCTGGACACAGCCCTGGAGTTCCTAAAAAGCCATGATTCATCTTTTATCAGGGGTTCCTGCCCATTACAGAATGAAGTGAAAGACAACTTAGTCATCAATTTAAATTTATCAGGAGAACTTTCTTTACCTTTCTTCCAAAGTCACAGTCTGGCCAAATGAAAAATATTTTTATTAAAATAAATGGATACTTTTTCCTCTATTGAGGTATTATTCCATTTCCTTTAGAAGTCTCCTCCCATCTGATTTTACTTCTGTGTTATAAGAATCAGGTTCATCAAATACCAAGGACTCTAAGACATGCTATTAAAAAATTATCTGAGATAAAGATCCCACTTCAGGTCTTGTTCATCCATAAGTTTTCAACACAGAGGGCTACCACTCAATATTAAGATATTATAATTGCAGTTCTGATATTAGTTTCCATCTCTTGTGGTTCTCTTCCTCCTCCACCTCCCACTTCAGCACATTAGCAGGAAATAAGTGGGAGACAAATCTCCCTTGATCTGAAGAAAAGCAATCAGAGTTCAAAAGGAGGAATTTAGGAGGGTAAGTAAAAGCTGCTGCCATCCCTGTTTTACGACTGGAGATACCAAAATTATTTACATTCTTTTCCCATCTTGGGCAGAAGACCTATCCCCCTGCTTTCCAGGGACCTGTTCATCTAGAGCTGGCTACAGCATCGTGCTGCTGAACAAGGATAATGAACACACAAGTCTAGAACAAAGTGGCAGAAGTACAACAAGACCATGAAGTCTCATTTTGCCAGCCTAGTAAAGATCACTGCAACATATCCCCATCAAAAGCACAAGGATAAGGCCTATGCCACTACACTGAATCTGAAACCATCACATGCATCAAGAAAAAAAAATGCAGGATTCTGAGCCTATCCTCCTACACAGCACAGGTTAAAGTTCCCTGTGAGCCATAGAATCTTTATCAAGTTATATGCTGGGTCAACAGCTTCAGAAGTCCTAACAGGATGCAGAATGCTTATCCCCCTAAAAAAAAAAATTTATTTAGGGGAATCAATTTAAGCCTCTGCAACATAAGAGATAAGATGTATTTCTGGCCTGGTGGCTGGGCAGTTCTCCAATTTAAGCATTTGTGCATTGCTTGTTGAGAAGAGAGGAGTATTTCAGCTTCCATATTAAAAGCTTAATCATCATTTCTGCTGCAGGTCTTGCTTAAGAGCTTTCTGACCAAAGATCCTAGAGCAGTACCTGAAATAGTCACATAGCCTTTGATTCAGAATGAAGGCAATCATAAGGTTATTTCCTGATTCCCTTCAGGAACGTTGGGTGTGACACAATATTGTACCAGCAGATGGTCCTACCTCGAAGGTCTGAATCCTGCCCACCAAAAAGAAATTGTCACCTTATTTATTTTATAGCGAAGTTTTTAGGTATGAGCTAGCTCAGAAGTAAGAACGGCTTGCCCTGAACATTACTTTAGAACAGCAACAGAGAGCAGAATTTATCTATGCATTTTTGTAAATTCAAAGCTGTGCGTATCAGCCTGAGCAGGCTGAGGAGGAAGCAGAGATCGCTGCGCAGGATGCGGCTCCGTTTTGGGCATCCCGCACTCCGAGCATCGCTGCCTTCGCCCGGCGCGGTGTCCGCAGCCTCCGCCTCGGGCACAGGACTGGAGGAGCAGCCGTGGGAAACGGCGATAACAAACAGGGAGTCCCTCAGACCGGTCACATCCCACCAAAACATCACAAACCCCACTGCTACCGAGTTCCCCCGCCAACGGAGACTGTAAACCAGGCCTCTGCATTTTTAAACGACAGCAGAGATTTAAGAGGAGCGGGAAGGGGAAAGGGGAGTGGAACAGGGTAAGGGAAAAAGAGGGAAAAGAGGAAAAGGAGAAACGAGGAAGGGAAAAGGAGGAAGGGTAAAGGCAGCTCCCNGGTTGTTCCATTTCGAGATGTCCTTGACGTCGGGCAGGGCGAAGCGGTCCGAGCCGGGGAAGAAATCGTCCCAGGCCCGCAGCGGGGCCACCTGCACCTCCATGGCCGCCGCCGCCGCCGCGCAGGCTCGGGAGGGCCGGGCACCGCCCCGGGGCGGCTCCGGCACCGACAGCGACACCGGCACCGGCAGCGACACCGACAGCGACACCGACAGGCACACCGGCACCTACAGAGACACCGGCCCCGCTCCGGTCCGGCGCCGCCGCTCCGCGCTGCTGAACCCGCGAGCGAACGAGCAGCAGTAGCAGCACAAGCGACAGGCGTGTGTCACCGCCCAGGGCTGGCAGCTGACAGGGGCTGCTGTCAATAATCGCTGCAAATTCATTGTTCCTTCAGCAAGTGCTGATGCACATTGAGCATTCACGTGGCGAAGCCACTTGGCATCTGTGAAGCCAGGGATGAGTGGGGAGGGCACCACGAGAAGTGTCAGCCCCAGCCAAGGAGGAACTGCAGGGTGTCCCCTGGCAGGGGGCTCTGCTAGTGGGCTTGATGTCTTCAAGCTGAATTTTCTGTCTTCAGGCTGAATTTTCTCACCTTTTGCAAAGTAACTGATGTCTGATAATTTCTACAATAAAATTTGCCCAATGAAAAAAAGAATTTTGGGTTTTAGGCATTGCGTAAGATTACATCACCTAAATAAATATGCATTAGGAGGGCGGAGAATATGTAGTATATAGGCGGGTTCATGTAAATTTTACTATGTAATAGATACAACCCCTTGGGGTGCTTGGTTTGTGGAAACTTCCGCCTGTGCAGATTAAAAAAATGTCTCATTTCTAAACCAGACTCTGTTTAGAGAGTTCCTAAAACGGGCAAGAGGGTGACTGTGCCTTTGGAGGAAAAGGTCGGTGGCAGCAGCTGTGTGGTTCGACCCCAGCAGTCACTGCTGAAACACTTGTGTTTTCAGGCTTTTACACTTCAGCCACCGTGGCTGCAGCACAGGCTGTCTGTGCATCACTCAGCACCCCGGGTTTGCTGCACTACCATGCCAAGCATCAAAATCCTTCTCAAAATATAAGCAGGCTGGCCCTTCCTTCTCACAGCTCCACCCGTGGAGGATTTACATCCCTGCAGTCTGGGACCCCAAGATTTGAGTGCAGCCCAAGTTAGTCCAGCTCATCTGCTTTGTGGCCTGCACTCGTCCTGGTTTATGCGTCCTGGTTTATGCGTGTCTCTCTCCAGCCCTGCCCAGGGAGTGCTGATAAGACAAAAGCCACAGTGGCAGGCAGCAACCAGCCCCAGCCTGATCACATTAGGGTTCCAGCCTTCCCGAAGGCTTTAAGGCAGCCCCATGATCTCCATGCACTTTGTCCCCGAGTATGGCCTCCATGGCTCCCAGGAAGTTCTGAGTCCGGAGGAAGCCACCAAGATGATTCAAGGGTTGGAACAGCTCTGCTATGAGGAAAGGCTTAGAGAATTGGGATAGTTCAGCTGTGGAAGAGGAGGCTCTGGGGTGACCTAATTGTGGCCTTCCAGTACCTGAAGGGAGGCTGCAAGAAAGATGGAGAGAGACTATTTACAAGGGCTTAGAGTGACAGGACAAAGGGGAATGGCTTCAAAGCCGTAGGTTTAGATTAAATATTAGGAAGAAATGCTTCCCTCTGAGGGTAGCGAGGCCCTGGCACAGGCTGTCCAGAGAAACTGCCCATGTAGCTGTTACATCCCTGGAGTGTTCAAGGACAGGTTGGACAGGGCTTGGAACTACCTGCGGTAGTGGAAGGTGTCCCTGCCCACGGCAGGGGTGAAATTGGACGGGCTTTGAGGCCCCTTTGAAGCCAAACCATTCCATGACTCTGTGATCATGAGAGACGCGGGCGCAGGGAATCCCTCGGGTGTGGGCAGGCAGGAGGGGAAAGAATCTCTGTGTCAGGGATCGGGGTGTCCGGGAGGCTCCCCGCCGTGTGTCCGTTCCACTTATCGCCACTATCGGCACTGTCGCGGCCGCCCGGGCCGCACTCGGTCCGGCGGGCCCGGCGCAGGCCCGCCCCTCGCGGGGCACTGTGGGAAGCAGAGGGAACTATGGCGGATGGTGAGGAACCGTAAGTGCCCTGTATGTGTGTGCTCGGCCGGCCCTGCCCCGGGCCCAGGGTGCCCTCTCCCTCCTCCCCGGTCTCTGTAGCGCGATACTGACCCTTCTTTTATTCTCTCTCTTTTAGGGAGAAGAAAAGAAGGAGGCTAGAGGAGCTGCTGGCGGATGGGTTAGTGCGGGGCTGCGGGCGAGCGGGGCAGGGGCAGCGCTTGCTGGGGCGGGGGTAGGTGAGGGCGAGCCGCAGCCCTGCAGGAGCTGAGGGCTGGGAGGAGGCTGCGGGGCCCGCGGGAGTCGCGGACAGGGAGGAGGGAGCCCCGGGAAAGGTGGCGTAGGTGGGGCAGGGCCCTTGAGCAGCCAGGACGGAGGAGAGGAAGCTCCCGGGGAGAGGAGCGAGGGGGCTGCCCCGGAGCGGGGCGGGAGTTGCGGGCTCGCAGCTTAGCATGGTGTGCTGAAGAGCTTGGTGACGAGACGGGGAAAAGCTGCCTTGCCGGTCAGGGACCTCGGAGGGCCTCTAGGCTAGAAGCAGGTGACTTAAGTTTTGGCTGAAAATTAAAAATTCAGACTGCGGAGTGTTGTCTCTGCTCATTAAAACTCTTAAAATCTACGCACCTGCCTTAAAGGCTCTGAAAACGAATGTTGAGAAATCTTTAACATCATCTGCTTCCATCCCTTAACTACTGGATCCCATGTGCTTGTGTCCCTCTGCCCCAGGGTCACCAGGCAGTGCATGTGTGTCGGGATAAGGGTCACAACATCCCCAGGGCATGTGGGATGGGAGGGGTGCATGCCAAGTCTCCCAAAAGCATGGAGCTTTCCAGATGTGAAGGTGGCAGGGAAAAGCCTGAGCTTAAAGCAACATAAGGACTGTGGTGCTCTGATATTCCAAGCAAAATTTAAAATGAAAATAACTCAATGAAATAAATAAGAATGTTGTTGAACTCTTATGCCTGGTATATACCTCTTATACCTGTGTGTAACAGCACAAAAAGTAAACATTTGAAAAAAGCTTTCTGAAATAAAACATAAAATCTCAGATTGAGTTACGGATGTTTTTCAGATCTCCACAATGTCCAACCCTCTAAAAAATGAACTGTAGTATAATTGCAGAAGTGAAACTAGATCTTACCATTTTTATTGGTTAGGAAGGAAAATACACATCTGAACAGAAATATACATTAAACAGAAAGGAGTGCTGCTGTTTAGTATCTGTTTATAGGGACTATATGAAAGGAAAAAAACCCTGTTCTTAGTGTCACCAAACACAGCTTCTACGATCATTTTCAGAAGTGCTAAAAACTATAATATCCATAGAAGTAGTTTTTGTGATGTCTGTTGACCCATTTTATTTACTTAAGTCAGTGCTTAATGCACCTCCTGAAATGTGGTGTACAGCAGATGAGGGGTTTTGCAGAGGGTGCTGTGTTTATTTACACCATTTCCCATTATGTGAAATATGTGTATTTTCACATTATTGTGAAAACTGGAAGAGATATCAATGTGCATCTGAGGTTGAAAGACCCTTATGAATTCAAATAATTTTTGCAGGTCTTATTTAACTGCTCATGTAGTAACTTCCCTCAACAGTTAACGAGGAGAGTTCAGTCTGCAATCAAATTATCATAAAATCCTAGAATGGTTTGGGTTGGAAGGGACCTTAAAGATCATCTCGTTCCAACCCGCTGCCATGGGCAGGGACATCACAGGTGAATTCTGATTTATTTATTCTTGCAGCTTAGAGAAGTTTTTCCCTGTTACTGAAAACCTTTTGCAGAATCAGTTGCCTGTAAGTTCAGTTACTATCTGCATACTGTGTTGTCCAGGTTCTGAATTCTGTGAAGATAAAGGAACTCACTCTAGATGTTTTCACCACATTTACCTTGGATTTTGAGATTAATCACAAGGAAGTGATAATAAATTCTAAACATTGCCCAGGAGTTATTAGATAAGTTCTTATCATAGTGCTTCAAAGAAGAAAACGGATAGCATTTTATCAGTGATGGCACATCCTTTGCTACTCAGAATTGGCAGAGCTCTTTTATAAGGAGCTTAGTTTTATATTAATATAGAACATAATCATATTTATTGAGTGGAACTCCTATTTATTTAATAGGGAAGTAGGCATTGATCTTATAGTAGAAAATTATTTGAGAGCTGATTTTGAACTATTCCAGTAAGTCTCTTAAAAATTTAAATCTATACTTGTGTACTATTAAAAGTGACCTGCAAAAGGAAAAAAGGGTAGTGATGTAAAATTCTGCCTTGAAAATTTAAAGGACAATAACTGCAAACATTCCTTTTTTTCAAGTTAGACTGGTACTGCAGGCATGCTCAGGGATGCCTGAAAAATGGGACAGTTCTAATTCCATGGTACCACTTGAGGGTGAAGAGCATTCAAAATTCAAGATTTAAAAATATTTGTCTGAATAAACTGCCCTGAAGATTCAGAGGATGATGTTGGGGCACGTTACTGTAATTTATTCAGAGCCTCACAATTGCAGTTACAGACTGATAAGTCAGTCAAGAAAAAGATACAAGACTTGACTGATGAAAAAACCATCACCCTCAAAATCTAAAGGAACAAGTTCTTTTTCTGTGTCCTCTTCAAATTTGAGGGAAATAAAAGCAATGAGACTAGACCCTTTTTAACTGCAGGTCAACTTTTATTAGTAACAGTTAAATCAGTGGGTTTATTGAAATGCCTGGGTTGTTTTCCCCCTCTGTGCATATTTATATTATTGCTTTCTAATTCCACAGATAAAACCCACTCATGCAAATGCTCATGTGCATAACTTACACCATAACGAATATGCAGATGCATTTGTATGAATGGTCAATAACTGAGGTGTTCTTTATGTAGAAAGTTGGAGGTGTGGCTTTTCCTGTCTGATTTTGCAGCTGAATTTACTGTGTTCTGTGCAGAATGGCTGTTGATGGTGGGTGTGGGGACTCTGCAGACTGGGAAGGTCGCTGGAACCATGTAAAGAAGTTCCTCGAGCGATCTGGACCATTCACACATCCCGATTTCGAGCCAGGCACTCAAGTGAGAAAGACTTAATTTCAATCAAATATCTGTAGAGTGTGTTGCAAATGAATGTAAACAGGTTCATTAATTGACCACCAGCAATGTGTGAGTACTAAAGCTGCATGAAAAGCTTGTGTTTTAATCAGTTGAATGTTATGGTCCTAGGAGAACGTTGTGTTCTTTTTATAAATTTGTATTTTTAAGTTGTACACTGTCAACTTCCAGCTTGCTGTCATCATATTTAAATACATAGCAATGTACGAATTATGGTGGTTTTAAGTTTCACATGAAAAATAGCAGCATTTATATCTTCATTTTTAAGTATTTTGATACAGTGAGGAATTTATTGTAACTAAAGAAGAAATTAGTGTTAATATGAGTACTTTGAGAACTGGATAAGATGTGTAGTGGGGTAGACTGTTTTAAGTATTTGTTCTTCTCTTCTTTTGTTGTACGTTTTGTTTCAGAGTTTATGGTTGAAAGTATTTTCCTGTTACCTTTTTAATGCACTTTGCCATTATTTACTAGTTGGAGACTGGGGTCAAGTAGAATAGTTCACAGAAAGCAGTTATATAATTAACATTTTCAAATCTTTCTGTCCAGCAATGTTGTCTGTCTCTTTAGATTTATTTTGTATTGTATATCAGTGAAATATTTGAAGAAGGAAAGCATTATCACCTTAAACCAAATAATAATAAGAGTGGACCTTGCTTTTTTCATGGTCAAAAGTATTTTAAAATATACTGATACCAGCAAAGGTCTTGATTCTCTCTAAGTGGGGATATAGGAACTGCATGAAGTCAACAACTGATTAAAGTCCAGCATGTAGTTACTCCTGCAAATGCAAAGATGCTTTATCTGTAACTCACCAAGTACTGGAAATTTATGGTAGCATGTTTGTAAGGGTTATGAAATAAAGGACAAATTGTACTAATTTTTTTGGTTTTATGTTTTCTGCAGGCCCTTGATTTTTTGTTAAGCACATGTAAAGTACTAGTTATTGGAGCAGGAGGATTAGGATGTGAACTCCTGAAAAACCTGGTAATTACTGTGTTTTAACCCTTTTCTTCTTAGAATCTTCTCTGTTTCTTTTCCTTTTTTTCCTTGACAAAATGATTTTTTTAAAATTGTCTCATTTTGCAGTTTTAGTTGTATATAGCTACTAGAATTTTAAGTTCAAATCAACATGTGTAAAATACATGTTGATACAGACAATAAAGATGAAGAATGAACTTGAAAGGTGGCATTTTCATATGTTGCATGTTATTTATTCAGCTCTCTCAAAGCTTGTCTTGAGGTACAGCAGGCTGCTTTTTATGAAGATTAGCTAAAAGTTCATGTGCAGCCTTAGATCCAGTCTGATATTGGTGATTTTCCCTAATTGCCAGATCTAGGGAAACAAAGTCAACTAAAGACAAATCATGCTCATAATGCTTTAAGGAAGTGTTGTTTGGAATGCAAGAGTTTAATTACCCTTTTATTGTGGTTTTTGTCCTCACAAGCACTCATATTTATCTCAGTGTATCACTGTTACGATCCCATTTGAGTTTGGTAGTTTGGACTATTGCTCTACTTTTCTGTGTTTCTATTTAAGAACAAGGATTTCTGTGCATCCCTTATTATGCATGAGATAGCTCTGTTTGTTCAGAAAATGTAAAGGGAAAAGTTTCAAAGTCTTTATATATGAAAAGACGGAGTCTTAAAGGAAAAAAATATTTTGTATAAGACTCTAAATTTTTTAGAGTCACTTCAGAACATGACAACTAATTTCTTATCTCTGAACCCTGTGTTTTACAGCATTTATTTCCCTTTAACTGCAGTTCACGTTGTTTCTTTGCATGTGACTGATGTTACTACTTTATCAGCTCAGACCCACCATTCAGTTTTAAGGCAATTTTACTGTATAGTTATTTGCCAGATATAATGATGGCCTGCATACAAATGGAGACGAGGCAGAGCTTCTGTCAGAGGTTCAATGTGTTCTTACATAGGGAGGTGATTTTTGTGTTTGCTTTCTGCTGCAGCATTGAGTGCCATGAGGAATGTTGCCTTGTTCTGAGCTGTGATATCTGGGTCAATATGCCAGGCTCAGTTATGCCAACTGCAAAAATGGTCAATGTCCCAAACCTTAACAGGAGTTTAAAAAAAACCTTTTAAAGGAATTAAATTTATTTTTTTCCTATTCCTGCTAAGCATGGAAGTGCTTATGGTATTTGTTTAAATTCTGTGGGTTTTTTTTCCCCAATGGACCCTTTTGATTGACTCCAGCCATGAAGGAATACTGCAGTTTCCCCTGATAGATCAGCCTGTTGGCTTCCCTGTGTTAGCCTGAGGTAGGCCAAAGCAGTATTGCCTTTAGGAGAGGCAATTAATGTTATTAATTCCCTCTGTCTGAATACCAACATTAGCACCCCACCAAAACCCCTTGGAACAAAGAATGCCCGTGTACCTGTCTGCACAGGCAATGAGGAGCAAATACATTTGTTCCTCCAAAGGTTGCTGTTTTGGCATGTGGAGTGAATTCTGGAGCTTTGTGAGCATTTAATTTCCTGTTAAATGAAGCTGGCCTTCTCTTTTCCCAGGCACTGTCTGGCTTCAGACAGATCCATGTCATTGACATGGACACTATAGATGTTTCCAACCTTAATCGACAGTTTTTGTTTCGGTGAGTGATATTTTATATTTTCACAGTTTAACTTCTGGGTTTTTTAAAATAAAACATGTTAATATATTAATTATTTTGGTTGGACAAGAGGTCATTAAAGATTACTGGACCTTCATGTTGCAATAATACTCAAAATTAACTAAATGTTGCATGTGATTTCTTCTTATTTTGGGATCTGTGGCTTAAAGAAAATCAACCTATGTTCCTTGCCATTCCAGTACAGCTAATGACTAATGGAAAAGGTGATACCAAGGAAAAAATGCACACAGACTGAGATATCAGATTTTCTGGTACCTTTATCATCCAAGTACAGTGAAAAATCATTGGATTTTTTTTGGTGCTGATAACTGTAGTTAATTCTGAGGCTCTCTCAGGCTTTACAGAGATCATGGAACGGTTTGGGTTGGATGCCTTAATGTTATCCAATTAAATAAATTATCCTAAAGTAACCATTAGCCATTTAATTCGATATTGCAATGTGTAGAGATTGGAAAGACAAAATCTGCTAAAATAAAGCATGTGGAATTGTTTGGGTTTTTCCCAGACCGAAGGATGTGGGGCGACCAAAAGCAGAAGTGGCAGCAGAATTCCTGAACAGTCGCATTCCCGGCTGTGCTGTGGTACCGTATCCTTTCACAGAGAAGCCCTGGAGGCTTCAGTATCCAAGAAAACTCTGTAGGTGGTAAGAGTATCTAAAGTATTTTGCTGCCCTCCTGTTTCTCATACAATGAAGAACACATTCATTCAGCTGGTGAGTTGAGAATTCTTTCTCCGTGCCATTAGCATACAGGGAATCTGCATGGGGAAGGCTCAGAAATTATTTTGTATTTTTCCACTGAGTCTTTTTATTCAGGTGCAGTATTGTAATTTTCACTGAGATACTGGAATTATTCACCAGAGAGTTTTGAATAAGCAGTGGTAGGAGGCATTCATTTGTAAACATAGAGCAGCACTTACTGATGAAGAACTTTGTAAGAGCACATATTTTGAGCTTCCTAAATATTTCTCCTGATGAACTTTGCCATTTAGGACTATTCCATTGTGCCCTTTACTAGTTTGGTGAGATGTTACAGCTTCAGCTGTGGGAATTTGAATCTCAGATCACATCATTCTTTAGAAGGTATTGTCTAGAATTACAGTAAGAAATTAGATAATATTTTGGCTTTAGGTTAGCAAATAGTAAACTTAATTGTGAATATATTCCTTTACTGGGCTTGCATTCAGATATTTTAAAAAGATTCAAGACATGGATGAAAGCTTCTATCGACGTAAGTGGAATTTGTTTGTCTGACAAGCACCCATTGGTGCTTTAGGGGAACCTTGCAGATGTTGCTGCTCACTGCTTTTCCTGGTAGTTTGCTTGCTAATTATTTTAGTTTTCCACAGTATACTGGAAGCAGAAGTAACTTGTAGACAAAATTTAAATACATCTGTGATAAGGTAATCTAGGGCAGATAGCTGAGCTACAGTCACTGTCCCTGTTATGGACAGAATACTTTGCTTGTCTCAGGAAGTCTGCATTAGTATAGAGTTTGAATATTTTTTTTTTCTCCCTAGAATTTCATATTATTGTTTGTGGGCTGGACTCTATAATTGCAAGAAGATGGATAAATGGCATGCTGGTAAAGTTTTCAGTCTTCTTAATTCCTGATTATTGCTTGAGTTTAGATGACTAAAATTAAACATACTTGTGTAGAATGTGTCATGGAAATGAATGAAGGCTGTTGAAACTCACAGCTTTCTGTGCCTATTTCTGTTTTCTCTCTGTGAGCAGCGTGAGGTGCAGGCTCTCTTACCTGCCCTTTTCTTGAGATGTGTTAGCCAGCATTTGTGCAGTGCCCTGCAGGGATAATTTCAAAGTTAGGTTACATTGCTTGTGGCCTTCTGCAGTCAGCTTTTGAAATTCACAAAATAAAGCTCCAGAGCTGCTCTGGGTGCTCTTGTGAATTTTTTCTTCATTACCCAAACAGTATTTATGATGCTGCAACTTGTAAATGCCATCATTTGGAGCTGAACTGTTACAGAATTCAGTGACTAGAAAGCTGGTAGTTTTATCATTGTGAATTTGTTTATAAAACAATGATCTGGAGTACCTAACCTGTATTAGAAAAAAATAAAAAAGACAAAAGCGAAACAACAAATCAAGAATCAAACCTTCAACCAGCCATTTGTTCTGATGAACTATGGGAGCATATGTAGCAAATAATAGCATTTAGATTAAGGGGAGGAAGTAGAGGGTGAAGCTGATTGATAAAATCTTGTGCACTGACAAATAAGTAATGTTTTATATACCCATAAAATAAACTGTATAGTAAGCACTCAGTAGTTGAGTATACCTTTAAGAATAAAATTTGAGGATTTTTTTTTTCTTCCTGCAATTTGTTTAAAAATCCAAACCAACACCCCTCACCCCCCTTTATTTGTTAGATGTCATTTTTGCATTATGAAGATGGTGTTCTGGATCCAAGTTCCATCATCCCTCTGATAGATGGAGGGACAGAAGGTTTCAAAGGCAACGTTCGTGTGATCATTCCTGGAATGACAGCGTGCATTGAGTGCACGCTTGCGCTTTACCCACCACAGGTAATTCAGCTACTGAAATTGCCATGTTTTCATACTCCTCTGCTGTGCTGGTTTCTTTTCTTAGTACTACACCTAATGTATCATGGTTTCTTCTGGTTTTCCTCCCCTGCCCATCCAGGTCAATTTTCCCATGTGCACCATTGCATCCATGCCCAGACTGCCAGAGCATTGCATTGAGTATGTCAGGATATTGCAGTGGCCAAAGGAACAGCCTTTTGGAGGTAATTAATCTATTGTACTGGTGCTAAATGAACCTTTCTCCTTTTAATTAACTTGAGTTGGATGTATACTTTTAATTAAAAAATCCTGCCTCTTAACCTCTTGTGGTTCATTGTCATATTGAATCTAAGCCTCCTCTGAGCTGGAGATGCATTTTCTCTTCTTGGACTCACTCTCCAGTTCCATATTTGCTTATGTTCCTCACTGTGCAGTGTCTTTCCTGAATTAAAATGTAACCTGTAACAGCTCTGTAAATTGTGCAGTGATGATAGTTTGTGTATAGGATGTGTTAAAACCAAAGATGTTTGTAAAAATAATACTTCGCTTATTTAAAATGTCAAGTTTCAGTAGCTTCATGGGGTATTTAAATTTAGACAGGGATTTTTTTTGGACAAAAGGAATGCTGTGTTCCTGAAGAACTTTTATAATTGCAATTTATCTGTAAATTCTTTACTGTAGAAGGTATTGCATTGGATGGAGATGACCCTGAACATATACAGTGGATTTACCAGAAGTCTTTAGAAAGAGCATCCCAATTTAATATTAAAGGTGTTACCTACAGGCTCACCCAAGGTAAGGGGATGGCATTTCACCAAGTTGTGGCATTTGCACCGAGACTGGACTGGCATTCTTTGTATTTGTTCTGGCTAATCTGGCAGCTGTGCTGAAATAGTTGTCCTCATCCTTAAAACAGAAACAAGCAGCTCGTTTCCTGTGCCAGCACAAATATTGTTATGACAAATTAGATGTTCAGGCATTGGTGATGAATCAGAGGAACTTATCTGGGATAACACTGGACATTCTTTGTGCCATTTTATTTTTAACTTGGAGCTGCTCCACAGTTTACATTGCACAGTGACCAGTCTTGTTGGGTCAAAGAGTAGAAACAAAAGGACTTGATTGTCTTTTTTAGCAATAGCAACATTTTGTGCCAGTTCAGGCTGGTTAAGTCTATAGCATCTGTTCCTCTCTGCTGTCCCTGCCTCTGTTCACATGCAAGTGCAGTGTGCTGACACTCATTTAATCAGCATTTTAAACACTAACCAAATTGAAAACTCAACTATCTTTCCTTTGTGCATTTCTCCACTTAAACAAGAGTAGAACAGAGTTTGAATTTCCAGTGCTAAATACAGAATACTTGCTTTCAGAGTTTGTTCAGTGGTTCTCTTTGTTTGATACCTGCTTTTTTTTTTTTCAATGTGCTTGATCCATTCCTAAAATAAAAAGTGCCCAAGTACTGCAGCAGCATGCCATTACACCTGTTACAGAAATTCCTGAACACTTTAAAGTACCTTTGGATCCACCCTTTGAAATTATTCTGTCTAAAAGTAGTCTCTCAATAGAATTTCTTAGAAAACCCAGAGCTGTGTGTTTTGTTTTTACAGGGGTGGTTAAACGAATTATTCCAGCAGTAGCTTCTACAAATGCAGTAATTGCAGGTATGCTGAAAGAACTCATTTCACTTCTGCTTTACTGACTTGAGAGTTTTGTGGGACAGCAATTTGGAATTGAGAACCTGGAAAGGATAATTGTAATTTTTAAATGTGTCTAATTTACTCTTACAGTCTCATTTCTGTTTTCCATAGAGAAACTGTATGTGACTGGGTAAATGTTACCACTCTGGGAGAGAGCAAAAGCATTTAAGACTGGGGACAAAAACTGAAAAATGCAGTACATGGGCTTGACATAGTCTCAGATTAGTGCCAAATCTATGGTGTTAATGCACAGAACTACCACCTGCCTCCAGATATTTATTTTTATAGATTGTTATACTTGATTGTTTCTGTCACTTCAGTACAGCTGTGTGAGGTCTGCATATTTGACAGAGATAGGTGAAGGAATTTTCTTTTCTCATTCCAGCTGTTTGCGCCACAGAAGTTTTTAAAATAGCCACAAGGTATTTAATTTCTTACTCATTTAATAACAGACATGATTTCCAGCAGAATGCTGTGTATCAACACTGACATATTTGTCATTACAGTGCATATGTTCCTCTTAACAACTACTTGGTGTTCAATGATGTGGATGGATTATATACATACACTTTTGAAGCTGAAAGAAAGGTTAGTGCCATTAGAGGCTTGAAGGGTTGTTTCCTTGATTTGTATTTATGCACTTTGTATTTCTGAACCTCAGTATTGAATCAATTGGCCCGTAGCACTGAATAATATTTCTGAAGTTTTAAAAGTGGAAACTACAGTGTTACTAGTCTGCTATTTCTGCAGAGTAGAGCTACAGAATAAGATCCTCAAACCTAAGATGACTCATGGGCAGATTTTCTCAAAAAGAGGTTATGGCAAAAATTGATCTGAAAGTTTGTAGTACTGGATTTTATGCCCCATGAAATTTGTTGTTCATAAATACTTAAGTGCTGTTGGGAGTCAATCAGTGACATTTCAGAAGGAAATGGGTTTTGTCATTAATATTTGCAACTATTAATATTTGTAGGGCTAAAACTTTAAAACAACACAACATAAACACTTTTGAGACCTGACTAGCAGCATTTTTAAAATCATCTTTAACATGATGTGTATTCTTGTGCTGTTTTGTGGTAGGAGAACTGTCCAGCCTGCAGCCAGCTTCCCCAAAACATAGAGATTTCCCCATCAGCTAAATTGCAGGAGATCCTGGATTACTTGACAAATAATACTTCATTGTAAGTTGCAACCATTCTGACTAATTTGATACTTTGTTAGTTTATTTCTTAAAAAGGGTGATTTCTAAATATGTTTTTAACCTGATTGCCTGGTCTGTGTTTTGTTTGTTTTTACATGTTTTATATATAGGCAGATGAAATCTCCTGCAATCACAGCAACTATGTATGGGGGAAATAAAACACTTTATTTACAGGTAATCTGAACATACACAATTGACTTTAATATTTTGAATTTACTTAAATTTACTGAATTTAAAAAAAAAAATTGGCCTTTTTTTTTTTTTAATTTGCAGACAGTAGCTTCAATTGAAGAGCGAACAAGGCCAAATCTTTCCAAGACACTAAAAGGTATTGTGGAGCTGTCAGGTGTAGATTTTCAAGTTAGAGAAAGTCAGTTTCACCCCTCTGTGTGGATCTTTAGCTTTATCTTGCATTATGCAGTAGAATGTGCTTCATTGTCCTTTTACATTCAATACACATTCTATTTTAGTTACATTGCTCAGGTATATCAGTTGTTTAAAGGTGAAGTGCAGGCAGATGCACAGAACGTTGCAACAAAGCAACCAAGTAACTGCTGTAAATTAAACACACTTCAGTAGAGTTTAATATATATTTCTCAACAAGGTCTGTTTCCTAGTGATCAATATTAATTTAGTCAGTGAGCTATTTGCAGCTTTATTTCATCATATTTATGGTTTGAGGAAATAGCATTTCTAATTTTTTTTTTTTGGCTTCTTGAAAAGGCAAGGCACATGGGTTTAATTAAATTAATTAAGCTTTTCTTTCTGTTTCAGAACTGGGACTTGTGGATGGCCAGGAACTTGCAGTTGCTGATGTTACTACACCACAGACTATGTTGTTCAAGCTTCACTTTACCACTTAATTTATTCATAAGTAAAGTGCAAACACAGCAAGAGAAATCTGTGCCCACCTTATAAAACAAACATACTCTGTGGGTGTTAAAGCAGCCTGAAATGTTCCTGTTAGTGCCAGCATGGTTGAAGGTTAGGAAATCTAAATGAATCACCATATTTCAGAATTGTATGTAGAAGCCAATATTTGGTGGATTATATTTGTATAAATGCTTATTCATGTACAGATCTCTGATGTATAGAAATACACTTTTCCCTGGTTTTGTCAAAATGTTCATGCTATTGTACTTTCAAACACATAGAACTTTAGGGTGGCCAAAAGTCTTGTTTTCAACATGTGTGCACACATATATAAAAAAAAAAAAAAAAAAAAAGGTTTTTTAAAAGGAACCACAACGACCTGGTTTTAAGTTTGTAGCACTCCTGAGACTTACTGAGTCACCTTAAACCAAAGGAGGCAGTAGATTAAAATGAGCACTTCCCTCTTATTTGGCATTGATTTGATCAATTTTATGGAAGGTGTTAAATAGGGAAGAGATGTCTTCATTTACAAGAAACACAAAAGGAGAAAATGATCAGCTGTACATGAAAATACAGACATGTCTCCTCACTGTCCCCAAGCAGCCACCATGCACAGCATTGCAAGAATATGTTCAAATATCATTGGTGCTGTTAAGGTATTTATTAATAAAAACCAGAAAGACACCTGAGTTTGTGGCTTTTCTGTGGAGACATTCAAGTGCATTTATAATATGCTGTGCTGGTTTGAGATTGATTGACATTTTGGTGGGCAGGAAAATAGCCACCCCTGGAAGTGAGGTGTGCCTGTGGATTTCCCATGAGCCCAGTGCAACACTAATTGTGGGCCAAATTTAAAGACAGACAGGGGAATGAGCCAATCAAAAGTGAAATTCGTCTCAGTAGGATATACATTTGCACAGGACTGCCCGGGAATCGTTTTCTTTTATTTCTGGCCTTGAACAGGTACAGAGCTGCGGGCTGTGCCACAGAGGCCTGCAGGAGGGGAAAGGCCGGGCCGGGAGCCTCTCCTGAGGGAGATATCCCAGCCAGTGGTGGGGAGGATGGAAAGGAAGAGCGATGCCCCGTGCCCTGGCCCAGTTTCCCCCCAGTGTCCTGTGGGGGGGAGATTGGGTCGTGCCGGGCCAGGCCAGGAGA